>RJWJ010018343.1:0-31735 GCA_004363605.1 Indri indri | reverse complement strand
GTGTAAAGTTTTGTGACTCAATGTTATTGCAAACACTGCAGCTCTTTTGCTTTCAGAATGGTCCGTCCTTACACTGGGCAAAGATGGTTGTGTCCTTCACTCCATAAACCCAGAGCTTGGCCTGTGGACCACAGAAAGGGACCCATGTCAGACTCACCTGTTACCTGATCACGTGCTTCTCATCAGCCAAGTCAGATGTCTAAGGTCCCATCTCTGAAAGCTCTGACCCTCCAATTGATGACAGCTGAGGAGATGACAAACAGACAGATGTTAGGTGAACAGAGACTTGTAGTGGGTTGACCTATAAGCTCAAGATGCTGCACCCTGGAGGATGGGGACTGTTATCTGGCACACTGTGGCCACGAGCAACTGCGCTCATGCATTAGTTCACTGCACTAATGTTGATGGAGACTCTACTGTGTGCTTGTACTGTGCTAGGTGCTGGGAGTAGAGCAGTAAGCAAGATAGGGAAAGTTCTGGATCCCATGGAGCCTATGTTTAAGTGGGGCAACACCAACAACATCCAAGTAGACAAAAAATCAAGATGGTTTCAAGTGGTGCTGTGCACCGGAAGATAGTATCACTGAAACAGTGGGGAGAGGCCGAGACTTAGAAGGAGCAAGTTGTGAGAAAGAGCAGGAAGATCGTACAGCAGAGCAAATGCAAAGACCCTGAGGCAGGAACAGACAGATAAATAATAACACAGGAATTTGGATCAGAAAGTGCTCTCAAGAGCAGGGCGTTTGGTGGAGATGGAGGCCTTTTATGGGGACATTGGAAGAGGAAAGACTGGGAAATGCTGCCTGGAGAGCTAAGTTTTCTAAATCCTGGGAAATGGTGTGAGCGAAGGCACAGGATCTTGGGAAAATAACTAAGTTGGGAAGCAATTAATTTAGAGACCGGTTCGGCAGCACGAGGGTTTGTGAACTGCATTCGTGTGCAATAGCAAGCAAGGACTAAGGGCTGGCCCAGAGGTGAGCAGCACATCCCAGGTCAAGAGTTCTTTGTGCCGGAGGTGACAGGAAGGACACAAAGAGGCCATCCTGCAATGAGTTGTGGCAGATTCTCTTTGTAGCACTGTTTAGGATGAGTTGGAAGGGCTGGATAATGGAAGCTTATTTTTTCTTACTTTGCAATACCCAAATTTAATCAGAGCTTTGTGTCTGGGAAAGCAAAGCATCACCAATGCCCTGAGACACTTTAGGTTGTCAGCATGACTCTGTGGGTAGCATGCCCGCTGCACTGCCCTGGAGAAGCTGACTCTCCCTTGGCTCAGTCTCACAATCTGGGCTGAGAACCTTGGTCTTGACCTTCTGGAGATGAAACTCCAGCATGTGGCTCAGACTGCTCTGAGGATAGAGGGTCCACACTGTACCCACAGGTATCCCCAGATGTCAACAGTAGGAGAAGAGAGAGAAGAGGGACAGAGGTTGCCCCTGAGGAGCTGGGATCCATCATCTCAGGCTCCAGCCTTGGCTCAGGGACTGGTTAGGCTGTGCAACCTCTGGGTAAGTGACTTAACCTCTCTAGGCATCAGTTCCCCCTCCCTTTGGGCTCCCCCACCCCCAATTCCAAGAATACAGAGCAAGGATTGGTGCTTATATGTGTCCACTAAAATTACCTTGGGAGTTTTTTTAAGAAAAAAATACCAATTTCTGGTCCAACCAGAGAAGAGCTGAATCAGAGTCTCTGGGGGAGGGACCCAGCATTTGCATTTTTTAAAAGCCGACAATGCTAATTTGCAGGTAGACCTGAGAACCATTAGGCAAAGGTGCCAAAGGGGTGACCAATATCTTGGTTGCCCAAGGAAACACCAATTTCTAGGCCAGGTTGGAAAACACAGAGTTCGGCGCTCATCTCTACTCCCTCTGCAGGCCGGGCAGGCGACCTCTCCAGGTGGGGGACTGGTAGTGATGTGAATTCATTTCATTATGATTTTTGTTATTAAAACATACATGGGTCTATTTTTATACATCGTGTGCTATTAAACAGAGAGTCTAAAGGGCCTCAAAGCATATCACTTCTTTGCTTAACCCCACTTCCTGCTGCAGCCTGTGTCCTGGGGGCTTAGTCAGTGGAGCAGGTGACACTGTCTAACCACACCTGGCTCCACAGAGGGGATGCAGAATCAGGGACTCATCCTGTGCCCAAATCAGCTGCGACAGAGGTTAACTTAAATGTGTTGTCTCTAAATCTGAGAAACCCCTTTACAATGTTGTAAATATAGTCTTAGAAATTCTGTTTTATGCAAATCTACTCAAAGATGAAAAGCAAAGTGGAAGGATGCCCCGGAGTTCATTCCCAGGCATTATTAGGGGGTGGATGAGGACAGCTTATGTCTGCTTCACGGCCTGCAGTCCTAACAGGGGTCCTGATGGCTTCCTTCCCTTGCTAAGGGGATGAAACTCTGGCATATTCCATGGCAGACCAGTGGCACTATTTCCTCACCTCAATGCACTGCTTTCCACCTCTTCTAGCTTTAGTGCTTTGCTAGTTCTCTGTCCCTCATTGCAGCTCTTAGGTGAGACTGAGAGGCTGGATTATCACCAAGGAAGGACTCAGAAGCAGGAGGCACAGTAAAAACTGCCACTGCTCCACTGACCAGAGAGCACTTGCTGGGTCTGAGGCTACAGAGAACATCTTTGTTTCATGGCAAGTGACATCTTATTTGATCTGAGTTCCTTCCCCAACCAGCTCAACCTGAGCAAGGGTGTTTTGTTTTCCTGCTGTTAATATTAATAGATTGTCTTCTGGAGCACCCAGTGCAAATGGAGTTTTCAGAGAAGTGGAGTCATTTTGGGCAAGGAGAATGAGTCCAGAGACCAGGTGGCAAGTCAAAACAGCCCTGGAACTGGCGGCAGCAGCCAACTGGTCAACACCAACAATTGGTAGGAGGACTGTTCACAGTTAGGGAGAAGTTGCCCACGATGAGGCCCCAGAGAAGGACAGAAGACCCTACCCCAACCAAGGACAGCCCCAGTGTCCACCACATCAAGAGCTGTTCCTTTAGGCCAGCACATAGAAGGCCCTTCAAATACTAGAACAAGTTGATCATCCAGATTAGCCTTTTGTTTTATTGTATTTTTGATTAATAAATAATAATTGTATATATTTATGGGGTACAAGGTGATGTTTTGATACATATATACATTATGGAATGATCAAATATTCAAATCAGGCTAATTAACTTATCTATCACCTCAAATATTTATCATTTCTTTGTGGTGAGAACATTTAACATCCTCTCTTTTAGTTATTTTGAAATATACAATACATTGTTATTAACCATAGTCACCACACCATGCAATACATCACCAGAACCTATTCCTCCTAACGGAAATTTTGTACCCTTGGACCAATGTCTCCCCTTTCCCTGTCCACCCCACCCCTCAGCCCCTGGTGACCATTCTCCTCTTTCTTTCTATGAGTTTGACTTTTTAGATTCCACATATAAGTGAGACCATAAGGTATTTCTTGCATTTGACCCCAAAAGCACAGAGAGCAAAAAGCAAAAATAAATGGGATTGCCTCAAATTAGAAAGCTTCTGTGCAGCAAAGGAAACAATCGACAGAGTGAAAACTTTCAAACCATACATCTGATAAGGGGTCAATATCCGACATGTACAAGGAACTCACACAACTCAATAGCAAGAAAACAACCTGATTAAAAACTGAACAAAAATCTGAATAGACAATCCTTACAGAAGATCAAAAATGACCAACAGGCACATGAAAAAGAAAAACTCACCATTTTTTAATCACCAGAGAAATGCAAATTAAAACCACAGTGAGATATCACCTTACACCTGTTAGATTGGCCGTTATCAAAAGATGAAAGATAACAAGTGTTGGCAAAGATGCGGAAAAGGGAAGCCACGTATGCTGTTGGTGGGAATGTAAATTAGGACAGCCCTTGTGTAAAACAGCATGAGGCTTCCTCAAAAAAATAAAAATAGAACTAAAATATGATCCAGCACCCGCACTGCTGGGTACATATCCACAGGAAATGCAATCAGTACGTCAAGGAGATACCTGCACTGCCGTGATCAGTGTAGCAATATTCACAATAGCCACAACATAGAAACAGCCTGAGTGTCTATAAATGGATGAACAGACTTCTAAAATGTGCTGTATGTACACAACAGAATACAATTCAGCCTTAAAGACACAGGAAATTGTGTCATTGTGACAACATGGACAAACCTAGAGGACATTACGCTAAGTGAAATAAGCCAGGCATGGACAGACAAATACCACCGATTAGCTTTGTCACCCGGATTCAAACAGCAAAGTGAGACGAGAATGGGTCTCCAAGCAAATGGGCTTGATTTAGGCTTCTTAGACCAGCCACACTGCGGGGCCATCCAAAGTTGAAGGAGACGAGAAATGCAGACCATCTGGAGGCGGAACAGGGTGGTGACAACGCTCCGTCCTTCTTGCAACTGTACTCCTCCTGCTTCTGCCTCCAACGTCACAGGCCCTTGTTCTCACTCTGGATGCCCCTAGTGGCACCACTGGCTTTCCCCACCCTGGTGTCCGGCTAAAGTCAGACCGACTGCTTTCAATATCCCTTCACCAGATTCAGAACCTTAAAATATTTTAATGTGTATCTTATCAGTGCTTCTCGGCTTTCAAAGTTCAGTCATACAAAGAGATCCTCCCGCTTCTCCCATTTCACCTAACTTTTAAGATTTGCCAACATGTTATCTCTGACTTTATCAAGGACAGACTCCTTGTTGCACTCAGGAACTCACAAGGGGAAAAAAGTGTGTGTGTGTCACTTTTTAAGTCAAATACATTGAGGCAGAATTCACATACACCACAATGCACCCAATTACGTGAATAGTATGATGAGCTTTGACAAATGTATCTGCCCTGGAACCACCACCCTGATCAAGGTATAGAACATTTCCATCATGCCAAAGGAAGAATGTTTTTCAGCTTGGTAGAAATTCCTGCACGTGAGCTCACATGCCAGCCAGCATTTGTGGGGTGTGGCAGGTTGCAGGGACTCGGAGGTGAATACAATTCTCCCTGCCCCTGGATCTCCCTTCCCTCCAGGAGCTCATGGTCAGTGTTAGGCACACAAATTAAAGTTAATTCCTACTTACTCAAATTTTGCCAAATTTTCAAGGCTCAGTTTAAGTCCACCTTACCCACAAAGTTGATTCTGATCATCATCTTCTTCCTAAATTTCTTGAGCTCTTAGCTGAATGTGCCTTAAAATTACATCCAGTCCAGTTGGCCCCCAGCCAGATCTCGTAAACCCAAATTCTTTATAGCCTACAGATTTTAAAAATTGATTAGTTTACCCTCATGACCCTCTCTGCCAAAAATAAGGATTTTTGATGTGGCTTATAAAACAGTATAATTTAATAAAGTATAATAAAGTAAAAATAGAGAAGAATAAATCTGGGTAAAGAAAGAATGGAGACGGAATGAGACTATCTAATGAGCAGTCCAAGGTAGAGTTGTGTGAAACAAGACGCCCCCTACCTTCCTGGAGAATTATTAAATCCATTAAGATGAGCTGCTCAGCTTCTAAAGCAAAGGGCTTGCTGGTCAACCCACCTCAAACTCCATCCATAAAACTTCATTTTCCTAGCATCACATATTGTCTATTTATTTACTTTCCCCCAAAAGACCCTCACCCCATTTCTGCTTGTTGAAATCTTACCTACATTTTAAAGCTCAGTTTAAGTCAACCTCATCCACAAAGCTGACTCTGATATCCTCACCCTCCTAAATTTCTTGAGCTGCAGGTGCCCTTAAATCCCACCCAGAAAAAAAAAAAAAAAACCCTCCAGTCCAGCTGGGCCCCGATTTCCCAGGGTGAGCCCTTGAGTCTGCAGGTAATTCTGCCCACCAGGGTTGGAAATCTCAGGGCTAGTCCAGGCTCCTGCTTTACATATGAAGAGAGGGAAGCCCAGGAAGCTGAGGGCCCCACAGCAACCTCTGTGGGGGGCAGAAACTGAGGGCAGGATGCTCCCCCACAACTTAGTGCCCTTTCTACCTTACCTGGCATACCAACTTCAATGCTAGCTCAGTGTGACAGTTGCTGCAGTCACAAAACTGGGTAGAATTATACCAAAACCTTACAGACATATTTAAGGTATTCATAACTTTTGCAATATTTTTATAGAATCCAAAATAATAGTGGCAAAGTTGCAGTCCTATGACCTAATACTACAGATAATGTCATACAGAATATGGTCTAATAACTCTAAGAATGGAATGGGACCACCACATAAAAGATACAGTCCAGGAATATCTTCAACGTAGCGGTGATGAGCCCCCAGCCGGTCTCCGTCTTCAGTAAGCCAGGCGTGGAGCTGTAGTTACTCGGCAGGAGAAGGCACGGGGATTGTGGGGACAAACAGACTGGTCGTAGAACTGGGTAGAACAGGCCTTTCCTTGAAATAAGTAATTCTTGCTTTTAGTTTATGTATCATGACTTAAATGTATTAATAGTCCTACTGCAAGAAAGAATAATTTAAAAAAATTAAGATTCCCTTAACCTGAGTTGAGGGCTTCTGATAGAAAAATACTGCACATTCTGTTCTGCTCATAAGAAGCAACTGCAACTTTCCAAGATTTCCAATTCATCTGGAACTTCATCTAAAAGGGAACTTACAAAACACTCTCTGAAGACCTTATTCCTGGTTCCAAACCAGAGTAGACTCTCAGGGACTGACCTGCTGATGGCCACTGGCCATGGACAGACTTCGTCTCTGTGTCTCATTCCTCTGAATTGCTCCCGGTGACAGGAGAACACTCTACACGCACTGTCAGGTCAGATGCAAGCACTTTCTTTATGACAGTCCTGGGGGAGAGGTCCCCAGACAGAGGGCAAGCTGCAGGAACTTGCCGCTGAGTGTGTGCTAACTAATGTTGAGTGGTGGAGATTGTGGTTTGCTTGACTGAAGGACAAGTTGATGCATAAACCTCTTCTGTGAGCTTCAGGCCATGCGGCTTTGTGTGCCAACCAGCATCCAAACACACCCAGCTCAACACGTGTATGTGTAGAGGGAGTGTGTGCCCCCACGCTGGGGTGCAGGCAGAAGAATGAAATTAGACAATTACTCAGCTCTTACACGTCAGATATTTGCACATACAGCAACCTTCATTCACACACTCACTCATTCATTTATTCATCATTAGTTTATTAAACAAATATTTATTGAGAACCTATGATGTGGAGGCATTCTGTCATGAATAATACAGGCGAGATACCCATCCCCACAGTGGTTAACGCGCTTACGCTAGTAACTGTTTACCACAAGTCCGCTCTGTGTTACTGGAAGAAGAGCAGGGCGCCCCTGGGGCAGGTAGCAGGGAGACCGTCCCAGTGTGGGGTCAGGGGCCATCCCTGGAGGAGAGGGGTCTTCAGTCAACCAAAGGATGAATAGAATTAACTATGCAGAGGGTTGGCTGGCTGAGCTGTGGGTTTGTGACACCTGGGGCCTCAGAGCAGAGCTTCTCAAACTTTCTCAAGCTTTTATCTACAAACTTGTCTCCTGCGTGCAGTTAAAACGCAGGCTCTGAGTTAGGACGTCTGGGGTGGCGCTGATAGTGGCTAGTGGCGTTTCCAACAGGCCCCCAGGCACTGCAAGTAGGCGACAACACCGAGCCCCCAGGGGCCCAGAGCAGCACGTGTGGTTTGGGAGGTAGAGAGGAGAGAACTCAGAGGTCCCTGATGAGATGTTAGTTTTGATTTCAAGACCAGGGAAGGCGGGCAGAGTTCGCTGGTGGGACCAGGCAATGAGACTGCGCTTGGAAAACCTCATTCCGGAGGAGAAGCGAAAAGTGGGCCAGACGGCCCGAAGTCGATGTGGGGGACAGTTTTAATCCTCATTGCCAAGCCTTTGAGGAAGGAATTCTCTCCAAATTTTATGGACAAGGAAATTGAGGCTAAGAGAGGTTAAACAACTCGACACGGGTCACGGATATGTGTGAATGGAGACAGGACTGGGAACCGAATATCCCGATTCGAAATCCAGTATGCTGGAGCCACCGACCCTAAGACACGGAGAGGAGCTGGGAGACAGGAGAGGACGGAGAAGGGAGGAGAGGGGAGGGTGGGTGTGAGGGGAGGAGAGCAGGCAGGAAGGGGAGTACAGGGAGGTTTCATTTTTTCAGTTTTACGGATAAGAAGCCAGAGGCTCAGAGGATGTGAAGGCTTGGGGAGCCCCTGCCTCTAGGGATGTGAGGGGCGCGGCCGCCCAAGCTGTTGAGCCAGCTGCATTCACAGGCTGCAGGGAGCCTGCTGTCCCCAACCCTCCCCTCAGTCCTCTTGGCCTCGGCTTTCCAATCGGTCTACTCTTCCATGCTGACTAAACCCCTGGCTGTGGCAGCCTTGGCGACCCCTCCCTCCCATATCTGCTATCACAGGACCGAGCACTCACCGTGGATGGGTGTGAGGTCTCCACTGCTCTCCACGCATTGCACGGATAGGTACTGCTCTGGCAAGGAGATGGAGGCTCCTTCAAAGCGCCGCATATCTTATACGTCCATGTGGCTCAGCAGCGCCATGGACACCAGACCGAGAATCTAAGCCCCAACTCCACCACTTGCTAGCTGTGTGACACTGGGCAAGTTCCTAAACCTCTCTGAGCCTCAGTTTCCTCTTCAGTAAAATGGACAGACTTATTCCCTGTAGTGTGAGGTGGCTGACCTTCAAAGGGCTGTTAATAATAAAAGTATCAACCTTTAAGAAAATGTAAATTAGGTGATTCTGGTACCAACACATCTAGGATTGTATGTGATACATAGGAGGGGCTTAACCAATGGCTGTCAACTTATGTATTAATTAGGACTCTTTCAGCCAGAAGGGAGAGGAACTCTATTTAAATTTGTGCAACCTGAGAGGGCAATTTATTGGCTCAGGGAGCCCAGGCTAGAAGGACCTGGAAGCTCAACAACACCTCTCTCTTCCCCCATCCTTCACCTCCTCTGCTTTACTCCGTTGAATTCACTGGGTAGGTTTATCCACACTGTAGGGAGATGACTACCAACAGCCTGTGCCTTGGTTTCCCTGCATAGCTACGCAGGAGGCCAAATCTTTTCCAAGCAAGAGTCTTAACCTTGGGCTGACCTTGTCCAAGCCTGGGTCAAGTACTAACCCCTGAGAGGTGAACTAGCCCCAGTCAAGGCATGTGCCATTCCCCAAAGGACAAGGGAAGTTACCAGAAGAAGGGCTGTAGGTTAGGCAAGTCAATAGCTATGGACTTCAATACATGAAAGCACTTAAAAAATGTGAGTATTGTAAATAAACTTGTATACGTTTACTGTCATAATACAAGCTCAATAAATTCTTGCACATTTTAGCAAGAATGAGTTCAGTACCTGAATAGCAGGCACTAGGAAATACGGTAGGAGTGGGACTGGCTGTATTGAGAAAAAGATGCAGAGAGATGCAGAGAGACAGTGGAAAATACAGCTCAGCTCTGTGTCACCAAAAATCAGAATCAGAACGAGAGCAATTAGCTCTGGGTGACGAGGGAGTGGACAGGCTGCAGGCCTTGAAAAGGGGGGAAAAAAACAAAGAAAGGGCAGAGAGGCAAAAATAACATATTTTCCTTTTTAATGAGGTACATTTTTGAGCAAAACACAGAAATGTAGATTATAGGTACAGAAATTAAAATAGAAAAAAAGAGAGAGAGAGAGTGAAAAGGTGTTAGATATTGGGAATTTCTCTGTCCTAAGCAAAATAATTTTTAGTATAGGTCATTAAGTATGAAATGTCTGATCTCCTTAAGCACTAAGTTTGACAGATGATATCTCTGACGTTTCACTTTGACACTTCTTGTTTTATTTTTATTGTGAAGGTACATCCTCAGTCTTTCAAAGGCATGTTTTAGCTTGTGATTATGTTTTACATTTTTTAGAGCAATTTTTGGGAAACCATGGATAAGTCAAAAATTCGTGTTACTTTTGAATATGTGTTATGTCATGGAACCAATGCAGTGCAGACAGCTCGAAATATCACAAAGTGTTTGGGGAGGAGGTGGCTAATGAACACACAGTACATCAATGGTTTGATAAGTTCTGTTCTGGTGATTTTAATTTTGAAAGTGAGCCACGTGGGTGACCTGAGACCAAGGTGGATCGTGATGAGCTGAAAGCTGTAGTCAAAGCAAATCCATCTCAACCTATGTGTGAATTAGCAGCAAGGTTTGACATTACTATTCCAACAATATTGGACCATTTGAAACAAATAGGCAAGGTAAAGAAGCTGGATAGATGGGTTCCCCATGAAGTAAACGAGCATCAGAAGAGAAATTGTCTTGAAACTTGCCTTTCTTTGCTGTCATGTCATAAAGGCAAACCATTTCTATGCCGTATTGTTATGTGTGATGAAAAATAGATTCTTTTTGACAATCTCAAGCTTTCAGCACAATGGTTGGATAAAGACGAAGTGCCAAAACACAGTCCAAAACCAAATATTTATCCGAAAAAACTAATGGTGTCTGTTTGGTGGTCCAACGCTGATATTATCCACTACAGCTTCATGAAACCTGGTAAATCAATTATAGTGGATATCTCTTGCAACCAATTGGATGAAATGATGAGGATGCCTGTGATTAAGCAGCCGAGATTGGTCACTAGAGACAGGCTAATCCTCTTGCAAGATCACATGTTGCAAAGAACAATGCTGCTCAAACTACACAGAGGTTGGACTTGGAAACTTGCACCAACTGATTACCGCTTCTTCCAGGCTTTGTACCACTTCTTGCAAGGAAAAATATTCAGTTGTCAACAAGCTGTGGAAAATGCCTTTTGCAATTTTGTAGCCACTTGCTCTCCAGGCTTCTTTGCTGCTGGCATAAACAATCTACCCTTAGGATGGCAAAACCGTGTGGATAGTTTAGATGCATATTTTGATTAATTGTACTATTCCTTGTTTGAGATATAATAAACTAAACTTTTGATTCAAAATTAGGCATTTCATATTTGATGACCTAATATTTAGTTTGGTTCAGAATACCTTTTCTTAAGCATTTTTTATTTTATATGGAAAAAATTGAAGACAATACTGATGATGCGAACAATGAGATATTCAACCTCTACTTCTTGAAGCATCCCGGCAAAGAGATTTTTTAGAATTGGTTCCTCTTCCTGTAATGAAGGCTGTGATTTCGGATGGCCTCTGGCATGTCATTCTCCCACCCCTTGATACGGGTACTTTTTATTTGACAAGGTCCCTTTCAGTGCCTGTCTCCCAAATCTTGTCCCTGGGTTGATCTGACTCCCAGCTGCAGAGGATGGTTGATGAATCATTCATTCCTGCAACCAATATCTAGAGGGTTCCTGGAGACAACTTTCCCATTGAAATTTAACCGTGATATGTAAAGGGACAGTAATGACAAGACGCATTAAAAAGTGGAGATTCTAAAGATTTCCCTGGGTCCTGACACCTTGACAGGCCAGGGGTCGATCAGGTATGACCTTAGTGGTTCCACTGAGTGGATGGTGTTGGTTTGCACAGCACCCCTTAGGAACATGATGAGAACCTCTTCTTGCAATGCCTGTCCCTGCCATCTACCTGGGTCGCGATGTTGGCCATCGAGTGATAATGTTAGGAATTCTAGGGGCTAGAAGGGAACTGTTCTTAACTATATATCTCATTTTTCCTACTTAGAATCCTGATTTCACAGCTAAGCACAGCAGTAGACTTCCAGTTTCTTTGGATGGAATGCTCTGAAGTGGCTTAAGACTATGGTTTTGCTTGCTTGTGAAAGGCTGGAAGAGAGAACAATTCAATATTTCTAAACTGAAGAAGCCTCCATTTCTTCCAGTCTATCCTTACATGTTATGTAAATGTAGCACTAAATGGGCTTATTTTTAAAATTTTGTGGAGGAGGGGCAAGTGTACATCTGAGAGTTAACACCACTGGTTTGCTTATGAGTTCTATGAACAGTCAGCTGTTAGCCTCCAGTGAACATGAAGGGTTCTAATGAACTTGGGCATAGGCCAAATCTTCTAGGACAGGTTTGGGAAATTCATGTGGACAACTAGGTTTGAGAGGACTGATTACAAGTACAACTATTTGGAATTTGCCTTGGTGTGATAGTCTAAGGATCCAGCCCAACCTTTGTAAACTTGGGTGCCATAGAAGTTACAAAATCAATAAATCCACATTTTATGGGGTTTATAATCTGCTTAGTCCTTCCATCCAGTTCCTCGTGTGAGTTGAGTCCCTCAAGCATGGTCTATATTACCTATATTCACCTGGGCCCAAGTGACAGGGTGGATGCGACTTTGGGATTTATGTGTCTGTGAGCTGGATAAACATGGAGAGAGGCAGGAACAAGGCATTGCAAGAGGAAGTCCCCATCAAGATTCCTAAGGGGTGCTTTTGCAAACCAGCACCATCTACTCAGTGGAACCATTAAGGTAGTACATGACCAACTCGTGGCCTGTCAAGGTATCAGAGCCTAGTGAAACTTCAGAATCTCCACTTTTTAATGCAGATGGTTGATACCTTCTCTCACTTCAAGAGAAGTCCAGTTCCCAGTTAATTAACTTGAGGCAGAAAAATGTTTTATTCTAACCTCACTCCTAAGGCCCTAAACACACAAGTTTTCTTTCTCTTTTCTGAATCATGCATGTGATCCACACCCCAATTCTCTTGTAGAATATCCATGACTTTGCAGTCACCATGACATAATCTTGTACCAAATCCACGGCTGCCTTTGTTCTTGGCAAGACCGAGGTCTACTTGAGCACAGTGTGTGGCGTAACTAGTACCTGCATTCTTGTTTTGCTTTGAAGATGTTGGTCTGATAGCAACTCCCATCCCAAGATGCAAATTGGAAATATAACATAAAAAATAAAACTACTTTATCCACACACTAAAACAGGAAAGGCAAAATAAGTTTCCATTCTAGTAAAAAAATGAGCACTTTTGACACCTTTTATTAACATTTTCAATGCCTTTTTAAAAAAAGCTATCTAAATGTTAGAAAGTCTTAACAACTATTTTAGGCACAACAAGAAACAAATACATTCCTAACAAGTAAAAATTGCTCTATCACAGAGCAGCCCAAGAATGTAAACACGTGTTTATTGCACATCATCCCAATTGTGTGAGTTACTAGGCTTGATAACGGGAACACTCATTAAATTTTGAATTCAATTTTTGAAAATATTACTTTCATCATTCAAAAAGATTCTGTAAGATGAAAACAAAAATACCATGCTATTGAAAGTCTTCACTTAAACCACATTTTTCAAAATCTCCACTTAAATTACATACATTTGTATAATTTTAAAAATAATCATCAAAAAATATGACACTGAAGTCACTTTACTCATTTTTCTTACAAATATTTTCTTCTGTAGTTTCTTTAATTTATTTATTGTTTTAGAGTTTTTGGCTCTAATCATACCACAGCATCCTCAAACCTTAGAGAAAAAAGTTTCTTGCCATACATTTTTTTTTTCACTGTTACTTTCAACAGTTTGCTGAAACTTTCAAATTGCTTTGAAGTTAAATAAAAAAATCTAAGCCTTGCCATTGGTATTTTGTTTTCCCTTGGGGGAAAATGCAGTTGGCTTGGCTCAGTTCTGACAAGGTAATGAAAGTCATTCTAATTTTTTTTTTAAGAAAAAGCAATTTTCATAAATGGTGTACCACTAATGGATCATGATCATCTATAAGCCCCACAGCAAATTACTCTTAATCCAGTTTGCTGTGTTGCCTTACCTGAGGGAAATAATACCCACCCTTCCTCTGGGCTGGCATACTGTTCACAGAGACTTCTTCAATATATATTAATCCTATCATTTATCTTTGTCAACTGAGAACAAAAATAATTTGTAGAAGAGTAAACAGAAGCACATAGAAAAAGGGAGCTCGGCATTATTAAACAGCGGAAAGCAGGTGCTCGCAAAGCCAAGCTTATTTTTATTGCAAAACTTGAGTAATTCTCCTTCTGCATCTGTGCATAGTAAATAAGAGTGAGGGAAAAATCTAATATTTTAGAGGAAACTGAAATCGCTTTAGAAGAGGAATGAGAGCAGGCTTGCTTTTTTAAATCAGTCTAAAAATAGGAGATTAATGGCCTCCCAAGGGCAGAAAGGAAAACGGAAGAGATGAGAGTCAAGGAAAACTTCCATTTGATTTGAAAAATGCAAAATAATAAAATGTGCTTTCTGATATTCATTTTGCAGAGCCAGATCTGGGTCTTGGCTGCATCAAATCTCTTACCCACAAACTTTCTTGATTACAGGAACTGCTGGCACTAGCACTCTTATTAATTAGTATTCAATTTAATAGTACTAGTACAAATAATGCTACTAATACTAAGATTACTAATAACCTTTTCTTTAGAGCCACCATGTGCCAGAACCCCTCGTGTGCATTTTGTGGTGGTCTTCCCAACACAGTACAAGCGAGATGAAGGAGGAGTTGAGAAGATAAATGAGGATCTGAGAAGTTAAATGACTCTTCACGGGGCTGAACATTGACAGCCAGGCTTTGTGAGCACGTGCTGTGTGTCCGACACTGGGCTACCAAGCCTTGTGAGAGGTTATGCCATTTATTCCCACTTTACAAATAAGGAAACTGAAGGTTGGGAAGGTTTAGAAACGTGTCTGAGTTCACAAAATAATTTAAGTAGCTGAGCCAGAACTCTAAACCCAGGTCTCACCAGCTTCTCACTATCCCAGTAGTCTGCTGTTAAGTCGGGACTGATTTTCAAACAGATTTGTTGGGCTGCAAAATCCATGTTCTTTCCACTCCTCTATGGTGCCTCATTTAGGAAAACACAAAACAAAACAGACACTTCCAATTATTTCAAAACCCCCACGTCAAGCCACCTCAATGCTGAGGCTCAGTAGACCTTTAGAAACTGCTATTTCACACACCTCCACCCCGCATCACCTCTGTCCTTCACCGTCACCTCCTAGTTTTTGTTTGAATTATGGTTTGTGCCTAATGCTGGCGGTGGTTTCTCCTGGCAGTGACTCTCAACTGATCTCTAAGAAATTTCAACCAAGAGCTGATGTAGCATCATCGAGAAATGTAAAGTTCGTGCCTTTTCCAGCAACCCTCTGGCCACTGAAATTAAAAAAAAAAAATAGGTCAATAATGTCTATCTAGCAGAAATAGAATATCTCATCTGCAATGAAAATGAGCAGGGAGCACTGAACAGCTAAAAGTGGGGAGTCTTGTTTTAAGTCAAATGAAACTGAACTGCAAACATAGAAAATTTTTTTTTCAGCTGCTCCCTACAAAGTTGGGTTGTATGATCGGGACTCGGGCACGTTGCTATTTTGGTCTTATATTTATTCATTTATTCATTCAGTTCACATCAGAACAATCACTGCAGGAAACCAAGTGAAATAAAACTAGATCTTTCTCTCAAGGGACTTCGATTTATTTTGTTCCACGTCTAATCAGCACAAGCCACTTAACTCACACATAAAATTAGGTGTGCACAAATAACTGGTCTCCATCTCCTGTCAATCAAGTTCAATGGCAAATCAATAGGTTTGGGGATTATGATAACGGTGCAGTGTGTTTACTAGCATCAGTGGCAGAGAGCGAAGGAAGGAGGCGTTCCTTGGGTTGCCAGGCTTTTTGAGCCATAGATGGAAAGGAACTAGGCAAATGCTGCAGCTGGTCTCTGTGGGAAAAGGCCTTTTTATTTTTAATTGTCCGGGTTGGCAACACAAGTGATATTATGGCCCCTCCGCCCTTAAATATCTGTAGTATCAACCAGCCTCCATCCGTGCATCTGTTCATCACCGTATGCCCTTTGGAATACCTCAGGAGGGCTCCAAATGTGTGCAACATGCTTCGCTTGTAAGAGAAGCCAGGGAAAGACAAGAACCCCCTTGCACTCTGTAACAGCTAATTCATCCATAAGGGAGGTTTCCCTTCTGCTTGATGCCTGGAGGGCTTTCACCCAGTAGCAGGGCAGCACAGTCTGATCCCAAATGGGAGATTGGGACTGATCTTAGAAAGCTCTGTTATGCAGGCACAGATGCACAAGTTGAATTTCTTAAACTACGCGTGTCTGAGCAAAAGTGTTCACATTCCTCCAGGGGTGTGAGTACCCCAGTTTGAAGATCACTGATGTAAAAGGCACAGCCTCATTGTTCCAGGGTTTGTGCATTGAAAAACCAGTATTTCTTATTGATGTGTTGCGTACTCGGGGCAAGAAGGAAGGAAGGAAAGAGAAGGGAAGAGCAAAAGGGAAGGTGGGAAATGCCAGAGACAGTCTTTGATTGCCCCACTAATGACTGTTCATTTGTGAATATGATATTTGGAATAGTAGTTTCTAAGCATGTCATTAAGCTGTGCAGAGGTACGATGACTGCCAGCAGACCCCCCACACTGCATGATGAAGGCTTGAGGCAAGGATGCTTGATGACAGGTGAGTCGTCTTTGGCAGATGGCTGCTGTCTGCAAATCCTGTCACATCTTGCAATTCTGCTACCTGGGCTGGCTATATGCCCAGCCCAGGGCCTTTCCCAAAGCATTCTCATCGCAAATGTCCATCTGAACCATTCCCCATGGCTCATCTTTGGGGCTTTGTGGTTACCTCCATAAGTCTGAAGTCTGAAATTATTATATAAAAAGATTTTCCAGGTTTTGAACTCTTACTCTGTACCTGGTTCTGCCAAGATCTTCCTAGAAATAACTCATGGGTCTTCAGAACAGCACGTTAGGACAATTCTTGCTAATTCCATTATGCAAATAAAGAAACCCCTGCATAGAGAAGTTGGTTGACTTACTCAAAGTGACACAGTTAGTGAGTGGTTTGAACTTAAATCCAGATCTATCTGATGCCATAGCCAAAGATGTGAAGCATCACACAAAGTTACCTTGTGCACGATGGGATATCTGCCAATAAATATTTTTGAATGATTTAGTAATACATTTTTAGAAACTCACCTCTTAGTTCCAGTCTTCATTGGTCTTGGTACCTCAACTAGTCAGAAATTGTGACTGTTGCTCTACCCTTGCTAACAGATGACATTCAGGCCCTGTTAGGAATCCCATTTTTCATGCTTTCATTTAATTTTTAATTCCAATTCATTCTTCCCACCTACTGGCTTCCCGGTTTTATTCTAAGCAACAAGGATAAAACAGGGAACAAAACAGTTTCCTGCCCAGTAACATGTACGTGTTCATGGACTGTTGTTATTACTAGTATGGTACCAGGTCGAAATATCGAAAAATATCTAGGTTTGACTTTAGAATTTTATTACAGCACTAAACAGAGAAAGAAAGATTTGATTTTAGGGAAGGGAACTCTGTGGCCTGAGATTGCTTTTGGGCAAATGTCATATATTGCTCGATGCTGTAACAGCCCAAAGTTATGAACTTTTGGTATTTTATTAGAGTAGAGCACCTTTATTTTTCTCCGGATGGAAATTTTAAACATTTTAAAAACATTGCTGTGAGCACATAAATGATTAACATTTAAATATACTTCCTTGCTTTAGCCTTACTCATTCCTCCGTGCATCCATCCATCCATCTTACCTTTTGGATGCATTCAAAGAAAATTGCAGACATCGATATCCTCCACCCCTAAACATGGCCGCCCTCGCACCGCTAACCGAGTAGAGCTCGTTTATTTACAGTTCTCCTTCCTCTCTTCCTCCCTTTTTTCTCCTCCTCCTCCTCTTTCTCTTCATCCTTCTTTTTTTTCTTTGCTGTAAAATTTATGCAGAGTAAAAAACACAAATCCTAAGTGGACCATTTGATGAATTTTGACATAAGTACACCCCTGAGAACACATCTATTTGTTTAGGCCCAACCCAATTCTGGGCTTAAATAAAACAGGAATTGGTCTGTCCAGCCCTCAGCCTCCTCTATCAGAGATCAGTTTCTTCCTCTTCAAATCTTCATCTTCTGTATTTATTCAATCCATACTGGTTTGATACTAACTGATCGCAAAGTCCCTAACTGAATATACACTGGCTAATTTAATTTGGAAAGGGATTGTAGTGTGAAGGAGACATTTACAACCCAAAGAACTAAAAGAATAAAGTGATAATGGCAGAATGGCAGCCACAAATAATCAATATATTTGACAAAAGGGTTCACAAAATCCTTCTAAAAATTGTACCATGACTACAGCCACTGGATTGCTCCACCATTGAATTTCCTGGCATTAAGTTTTACTGTAGGAAGATGACGCATGTTTTACACAGGATGTTGAATAGGTTCTTGAACTACACAAACTGAATCAGAGGAAACCCCCATCTCTCCACGTGATTCTGCACGCTCTAAGTTTTACTTCTCCAAATCTTCATTTCAGTCTGAGATCAGATCAGAGTGGAGATACACACAGAGCTGCGGTATGTGCAAATTGCTGTCATGACCAATTGGCTGTAAGACAGGCCATGCTTGAGCCAATCAGGAGGAACGCGTGGTTGAGGGTACGTGGTGGGAGCCCTTAGGGCAGGGTGATTGTCACGTGGCAAGTAGATTTTCAGTAAAAAGAATTTATCTTCTTTCAGCATACATAAGTGGAAAGGGTAGAGTATTTTAGACTGGCCTGAGTTACTGTGTGGTAAACTGAGGCAGATATGGATCAGATGTCAGATTTCTACTCACCCCCTTCATCTGAGCAAGGAGTGAGAGTGGGAAACTGAGGGCCCTGCTTTCTCAGTTCCAGCCCCCATGTTGCCAGTTTCAGGGGTGTGATTCTTAGTTACCCTACCTCTTTACAGTAAAGTGTTTTTAACCTTTTATTTTTATATAATTTCGAACTTACAAAACTCTACAAAAACAGTACAGAGAATTCTTACATACCCTTTAGTCAAATAGACTACTATTCACGTTTTGTTCCATTTCCATTATCATTCTATCCATCTGTCCATCCACCTGTCCATCCATCCACAAACACACACACGCAAATATACACCACATACACATACATACGCATTATTTACAAATCATTTGAGAGTAAGTTACATTGTTTCTCTTTATCCCTAAATGTTGCAATGTATATTTCCTAGGAATAAGGACATTTGCTTACATAACCACAAAATTATTAAAATCAAGACATTTAATGTTTATATAACACTATTATCTAACCCACAACCCATATTCAAACTTCAAATTTCATCAGCTGTCTCAATATCCTTTATAGTACGGACGTGCACGCATGTACATGAGCTTGTGTTGTATGTGTATGCACACATGTGCACGTGTGTTTATTAGTCCAGAATCCAATCCAGGATCACACATTGCATTCGATTGTCAAGTCTCTCAAATCTTTTCCTGATTTGAAATGATTTCTCAGTCTTGATCTTTGTCTTTCATGATCTTCTCAATTCAGAAGAGCCCAAGTCAGTTGTTTTATAGAATTTGCTCAGTGTGAGTTTGTCTGATGTTTCCTCATGATGAGATTCAGGTTAAGCATGTTTTGACGGGAATATCCTAGAAACAATGCTGTGTTCTCAGTGCATCATATCGGGAGGCACACAGGGCTGCTTTGTCCCTTTATCAGCTATCTTTGGTCACTTGGTCAAGGTGGTTTCTATACTGAAAAGTACTATCTTTCTCTTTTAAGGTATAGCTATGTTGGGGGAGATATTTTGAGACCATGTAAATATTCCACTCTTCATCAAAATTCTACTCACTACTTTTATCATTCATTGGCAGTTTCTACCTGAACTGGGCACCACTAAATGATCACTAAATGGTGGCTGTGATTGTCTAATTCCGTCATTCCTTACACCGATGAGCTGGCTTTCTGCAAGGAACAGTGCTCCATCTTCTCTGCTTTTTAATTTATTTAACCATTTAGTTATATCAGCATGAGTGCATGGAGTTTTTTTTTTATTTTATTAAAGGTTATACTCTGTTCCTACCATTATTTATGTCGATGTTCAAATGGTTCCAGATTTGGCCGGCAGGATCCCTTCATGCTGGCTCCATGGTACTTTGACATGTGCTGTGGACTGACTTGTGCCCCTCCCATTCATATGTTGAAGCTCTAACCCCCAATGTAGCTGTGTTTGGAGAATGAGTATTTAAGGAGATAATTAAGGTTAAACAAGTTTATAAGGGTGGGGCCTAATCCAATAAGACTGGTATCCTTACGAGAAGAGGAAGAGACCCCACCAGAGATCTCTCTCTCTCTGCATGCACACAGAGGAAAGGCCCTGTGAGGACACACTGAGAAGGTGGCCATCTGCAAGCCGTGAAGAGAGCCCTCACTGGAAACCAACCCTACCTGAACCTTGAAACGAACTTCCAACCTCTAGACCCTACGAGAGAGAAATTTCTGTTTAAGCCACCAAGCCCGTGATATTTTGTGAGGGCAGCTTGAACAGTCTAACACAGCATGTCTCCTGTCATTCTTTCAGTACTTCTGTACTTTATGTCTCAAAGCGAAGTTACAGGCTCATTTTGACCTTTTCTTGCCCAACCATTTCTCCAAAGATCCCTGATGGCTTTTAGTGGAGAATGGCATTTAGTAAATGAGATCTGTGAACAAGGTGCGCTTATGACTGCTGAAGATTCATTTCTTCATGGCCCTTTCCGTGGGCAGAGCTAGCACAGATCTACACTACCTCAAACAAAGACCTCCTCACACACACCCGAATCTTCCTGATTTTAGCTTCTTGCCCTAAAGGATGAGGCGCCGATTCCTGAGACAGTCAGCTCCTCTAAATTCTCATTTCTCAGACTATGAAGAATTCAAAACTTATTTTTTGTGCCCGCAGAGACCATCTCTCAACACAGCCACACTGCGCACTCTTATATGCACTCGATTTTGTCTCACACAGTTACACAAATCCAGTTGCAGAGGCAGTAGGGAAGTTATTTATGGACTTTTTTATTTGATCATCCCCTCGACATTTGAACATCCAAATACCACCCACTGGCAGAGGGCATAGTCAAATGCTGACAGATTTAAATTTTGTTGATATAGGTGAAAAAACAGAGAAGAACAGTATAAGAACAGGAGCACGGGAAACTCAAATCTTGGCATGAGGAAGAAGAGAAGCAGTAACATGCTCCAGCTCTCCACATTGGAAGCCTTGACTTAGAGAGAGATGACTGCAGGGTTTGGCTTCATCTGGAGGAAGGGACGTAACCTGAAGGGAAGACCACCTGTCTTCAACTGTTGGAGCACAGCTCATGTTCCCCAGTGCCCTCCAGCCAAGGGCAGCAGGGCCAATAGTGGGAATATCACCTGGAGATTGGTAACCACAGAAGCAAAGTATTGGTGACTCAATTCCTCTTTTGTTAAAAAGAAAGGGAGGGCACTTGGGGGAATGTTCCCCTTCCCCCCAAAACATGCATATGAAAACTCATAGGCACATACATCTTTTCCCTGCTACACTTGAACATTGTCATTGTTTTTACCAATATCATGCAAAGGCACATAAATCGATTCTTATAATATCTGGATCAAAGGAAACCTTGCATAAAAACAGAAACCATTATGAACATTTCCTTTATTTTAACGATAATTTGTATTTTTGTCTGCAATGTCCTACATCCATTTGTTAGTTTGCATTGAGATGACCAGTACGTTCTAGTCATTACTCTCAACCTCTAAGCTTGTGCTTTAAAATTCCCAGTCTTGTACCCTTTGCGCCCCTTTAATTCCTGAACTTGGTCTTGATTAAGTCAATACATTTTATAATAACCGATGTTATGATCATACTGGGGTTGCACACAACAGAACACTCCTACCTGATTTTGGTTTTTTTCCTCATTGACAGATTAGCTCAAACTGAGTCTGTCTTTTAGTCCTAATATTTTTCCTGATTATATATGACTCTGCTATTTGTTCGTTTGTTTGTGTTTTTTTGGAAGCCCACTGTACAGAAAATAAAAAGCAGCCTCTCACTGTCTGAGTCAATCTCTTCGTACCTTTCATTTTTTCAGACTCTAGAAGGCAGAAGCTGATTGGGCTTACTCTTGGGCACAGGCCTCTGGCACATTGTCAAGATCAATAATGGGGTTGGGTGGGGAAGAGCTGACTCAAGATTTAGGTTGACTCTGGACAGAATGTAGGAGACCTCAGCTCTGAAGCTCTGACCTCCCAAGGTTCATTCTCTTGAGGGTAAGGCAGGATGGAGCTTCGCGTGGTCTTTCCCAGGCCTCTGGTTGCCACACCTACACATGGGCATGAGGGTGGGGGCATAAACTGACCTTGAATTTGGTTATAATTCTGCAGGTAATTCTCTACTTTTCCCTGGCCCAAACAAATAGTCAGGCTTAGTGGACATCTTTTGCCTCTGCTATTGCTGGAATCTTCAAGTATTCCTCTGGTATATGCTCATGTCAATCAGGACAAGCTGAACCAGGCAGGGGTCACTAACCCAACCTAGACCACACAGAATCACTCTTCCCCCAAATTAGCAGTTGGGATAGAGGGATTGACCAATGATTCTCAACTCTAGCTTCATAATGGAATCATCTGTGAGCTTGGAAAGAATGCAAGTGGCCTCACCTGCAGAGATTCTGCTTCAATGGGGGTGGAGGTATTGTTTAAATGTTTTAATTTTTAATTATTAAATATTCCAAATACACAGAAATACGCAGATAAAATATAACACATATCCATGAACCTACCACCTAGATTTAGCAACGTGTTATTTTGCTTTAGGAAAGAAAGAAGGAAAGAATGAAGGAAGGAAAGGAGAGAGGAAGGGAGACTCAAACATAGAAAAGCGGGAAAAAGGAAAGGAAATAACATTTCTTAATGTCTAACAAGGCTTCGTTATATGATCTATGTTTTATATTCTGTATTTCATTTGATTCTCATACAAGATGGGAGCAGGTGAGGAAACTGCTTCTTGGTTGGCTAAACACCATCTCTAAGGTCACACAGCTGTTAGGTGGCACCTGGATTGGAAGCCCATTTGTTCTGGCCCCAGAGTCCCCTCAGTGCTCCCTGCCGTTCATACCATGCCTTGCAGAGAGGAAGAGGAGCCAGGCAGACAGACGTCGGTGCACTTGTAGAGGTGACCACAAGCTCAAACGCTTCCTGTGGGCTGTAACTATCCCCTGACCTCACCAGGACCTCGAACTACCAAGGAAGTATGAATGGATCTGGGAACCATCATGGCTGAGCTTTCAAAGTGGACATTCAAGAGCAAGGGGGAAGCACCTGATATTGATGTTGATTGGTCAGATGGGCCTTTAGGCAGCATTTCCTAATGAGGCTCATTAGAACAGCTGTAAAAGGGACCTGGGCTCAAATCTCTAGCTCAGCTACAGTCCAGTGCCTCCTGCCCCCAGGGTAGGGTGACTGGGACCACAGACAGAGTTCTTATCTCTTCCACTTTGGCTGATAACGCAAACACCAAGATTAGCCAGGAAGAAAAAATAAATGTAATAAAATGCTTACCAAACATCCACTGGCATCTGAAAACGAGGTCCAATGAAGAGACAGGGGAGGGATATTTCCCCTGGGAGGTCACGGGTATTAAAAATGACCTGTCAGAGAACATCCAGGTGAGTGGAAATTCCAGAACATTCTCCTTCACATGCACAAAGTGTGGGGATGCAGAACTATCCATGTGGAGGCAGCCACAGAAGGGGTCACTCCTGAGTTTGGGCGGACTGATTCACTGTGTAGGTGGTGGGGGAAATAACTCAGAAAACCCACTCTCTTTTGTCCTTTCTCCCTCTCTTTCCCTCTCCCTCCTTTCTTCTCCCTCCCACCTTCTCTCCTCTATGTATTATTTTATTTCATTAATTGTTAAGCTATTTAAAATGTTCCATGGAAAATGATTATACTCAATTTGAACAAAATTCAACAGAGCAGTTTAGAGTTCAAAAACATGACGCTGATTGTAAAGAGCAACTTGCAAAATGATGCAGGCTACAGAATACCATTCATGCTGTTAGTAACACAGGAGAAAGGGGTTCTGGGTGCTAGAAGCTTCCCTGTCATGACCTGGGTGATGGTGCATGAGTTTATTCTCTTGTGGAAATGCATGGAGCTGTACACTGAGGACATGACCCTTCTCTAAATCTGCATTATACCTCAATAAAGTCACAACAAATTATAATAAATAAATATCCTAAACAATGCTGTGTAACATTCGTGCACATGTCTATGCAGTTCAACGCACAAGATCATGAGGAAATTGAGACTCAGACAGGGAGACCAACCGGTGCTGAAGTCTGTCTGCTTAGGAAGTGGTAGAGGTGAGATGTCGACCCAGGTGGACTAATTAAAAGACACAGCTCTTTCTGCAATACTACAGTTCCTCTACTAAGTGAGTATTTTGGATCAAAGCAAGGAGTAGTGGACATCCATGAGACAGTTGGCCTATTAACTCTCACCAGCTCTTTCCCGGACTAACTTCTGCAAAACAAGATTGAGGTGATGTTATTCATATACGAGCCCCACTTTCATCATAAATAAAACATAGCTTTTACTATCTCTTCCGCATACTTGCATTTCACATTGCATGAATCTGATGAGGTAATATAGAGGGAAATGCCCCGGGAACAAGGCACCACTGTACGCATACAAAATACAAATGCCTGCTAACTGGTTCTATTTTGTCATCTGACTTTAGTTTATGAAGACACACAGTGTCTCTCTTTGGGCTACTCATGCCTTCACTAGGAGAGGGTAGTCCCTATCCCACACTCTCGTCTTTCCACCATGCAGGGGCTTAACACATTCTTAACTAACTTTGAGACTATTGTCTAGTTTAACCTTCAGAGCATCCCTGGGAGGTCAAGGAAAGCAGGTCAGAGAATAACCATTTCCCCTTACACAGATATAGAAGCTGGAGCACAGCAGATTCGAGCCCCGAGCCAGGAGCCACAAGTCTCAGGATTCTCTGTCCAAACAACTCTCCTTCTTGCACCACCCACGAGCAAGCCGACCTCAACCCTCTGCGTCCTTATATGGATCAAACTCTTACCAATTTCCTCAAGGTATATATTTCCTATGAAGAAGGACATTATATTACATACCGTAGTATTATTATCAAAATAAGAAAATTTAGCCTGGACGTAATGCTATTATGTGGTCCAGAGTCCACTTTCAAATGCTGTCACTTGTCCAAACAATGTTTCTTTCAGCCATTTACTGCAGTCTGAGATCCAATCATGCTTGGATTTGTGTCTCCTTTGGCATCCTTGTTTTGGAGGAGTTCCTCGGCCTCTCTTTGTGTTTCTTGACATTGATGTCTTTGAAGAGTAGAGGCCAGATAGTTTGTGGAGTGTCACTCAATTTGGATTCTCCAATGTCTTTCATTTTTGGCAGTAAAACCACAGAAGTGATGTTGTATTCTTCTCGATGCATCTTTCTAGGACACACATGATGTCTACTTGTCTCAATTTTGATGGTGTTAACTTCGAGCTTAATTAATTTTCCGATTCATGTTGAGTAAAATGACCTTGTGCAGCTCCCACATCTGCAAGGCTGATTCTGGAGTACCCGAGGGCTTATTTTACTTCAAGGGGTAGGAATGATGTTGGATAATGCCCTTTTGCCTCTGCTATGTTCATTTCAAATATTTATCAGTAATGGAAGAAGGAAAATAAAAATTAACAGCAAACCAGATCAACTTGGTATTTCTTAATAAAGGGTAGGCTTTGAAAGACATGGATAAAATGAGTCTCTTTTCATATAAAGTGAGTGAATATTTGGGATAAGCAGCAAATGTTAATATTCTACGAGAATCTTACCTGACTCCAGAGCTATTGGCTAAAGGGAAATTTCCAAGAGGTTTTTACCTTTTCCTAGTAAACTGCAATGTGTGAAAAGACCATTAGGTGGCGCACTGGTTCCAGTCGTTTTATCAGCAAGTTTCCCACTGGGAAATTTGCTTGCTGGCGGAAAATGCCGGTTGCTCAAGAAGTCAACTCAATCAGCTCCTCGGAATCTAAAGAGAATAATTGGTTTGTGAAAACCTCTCATTGCATATACATTTTAAGCCGAGGTTGGATTCTTTTTCATGAAAATGTTTCCCTCTTCTTCATTTTCTGGCTCCGAATTTAGGAAACATAGGTGCATGATTAAAAAGAGGGGAAAAAGATTGTATCAGTAATGCAATAGAATTACTAGACTTTAAATTTTCAAATCTTGGGGATCTTTAGTCTTTCAGGGAGGTTTTGCCTCTACCATTTTACCTTGATGAAAAGAAATATACAAAGAAAAAAATAAAACCCTGAAACTCCTATTTCATGGGTGGCAGAGTGTGCTGGTGGGCGTGTGGGCTGTGGGGAGCAAGTGTGCGCTATGGAGAATACAGAGGGGAGAAGAGTGGCACTAAGAACAGTTTTATAAACTCCCTTTCCCATTCGCACTAAAGTTTTATGTAATTTTAAAACTTTGAACCTCTAGTAGTTTGAGGTGTAGGCGTGAGAGACTCTGACCAAATGTGAACACATTAAGAGGCAAACTGAACATTTTTCTCACATCTGATATGACTGCAAGGGACTCTTTTTCCTGCTGCAGCTATTTTTCTTTTTTCTCCTTTCCCTTTTAGTAGACTGAAATTTTTAAAAAATTAAATATAAACCTATTCATGTGATTGCACTATACTACTTAACAAGTTGACTTTTAAGTGTCATTTAATAACTGGACAAGGTTCAAAAGTTCTAGAAAGCTTCTATATAGAGTCCACCTCCAAAGCAAGGTGTAGACCAAACTGAGGTGTGTTCACTGAGGGTTGCTTATATCCCTGATTTTTGTTAATGATGTCGTAAGGGTCACTTAAATAAATAGATAAGTGGGTTGCGAAATTTCTGTGGCATGTCACTGCACTGCTGGAATGGCACAGGGAGGGGACTAGAAGAGATGGAGTGGCCACAAACTGACCACTTTGCCAAGACCACGTGGCCATGCACTTCCCGGTGGATCCAAGGATCAGTCACCTTGGGGGCCCGACTATAGTCACTTCGGCTTAATTTGCTTGGTCAGTCACTAGAGGGCACTATTCGGGCTGTGTCTATTTTGAAGTTCTGCCCTGACTGATTGTATTCATGAGAGAAACTGGGTAGCTCCCAAATTAGGAGGAAAAAAAGACCTCACAAATCCTTTTTTGCCCCCAATCCTTGTATAATTATAACTGAACCAAATAATTTTTGGTTCTACTTTAAATACAACAATTTTAATAAATTTTCATTTTATGAATAACAGTGAAATCCTCTTACATTTGACAAATTATGGTACCTATACGTGCAAACTAAAGTATTGATTCCAACGCTTCGCACAAATGGACTTGCAGGTTCCGCCAATAACTCGTTGCCTCTCCAGGAACATTGAGGACAAAGAAAAATATTTTTTACTTGAGCCAAGCAACGTCTGCATGTGTTATTTCAAGATATGCAAACCACAAAACTTGCTCTTGTTATGGGGATAGAGCTGTGCAAATCTTTCTGTCAGCTTGCAGATTCCCTGTTCCACTGACACTGTGTTTCTCAAATTTGGGGGCAATTCTGTGCAGATCCAAGCATCAGTCACAGATCCATGGATCATGAGAATGATAAGGAATCTGCTAAATAAGCAAGCCTGGCAGAGTTGAGTCAAGGTAGACAGGCTGTCTGCATTTTAACAGCATTCAAGGAGACGTAGACCATGATTTAATAAGAATGCTTTATACGCAGTGCCACTTGTCATGACTGATCATACCACATGTGCCTGTCACTTTCAAGTTTACAGGGTCTTCAGGTAGACCACAAGTTTTCAAACTGTGCCTGCCCTGTACCTTAAGGAGTCAGGAGCATTTCCAGCAGCTTCTCAGGAGACCTGCCCCCAGCACTGTTCAACCACAGTAGCTCTGCCTTCCTGAGTTTCATGTGCTCTTCCATCCACTGGTTCTGCAGGGCTGACTATGGGACTTGAGCATCCACAGATCTTAGCATTCTTTGGGGGCCCTGGTATCAACCCCCTACAGATACCAAGGGGTGCCTGTATAACCCGTATCAGCTGCCTTGATGTCCGGTTCTGGCAGAGAATCACAATCAAAGAAGCACAATTCAGTTACAAGACAATTTAAATCTTTACTTTGTTTTCTCAAGCAATGCGCTAAGGGAGTCTTATATATAAATATATAATTTCTTTAAAACCTGTTTTCATCCTTCTCTCTCTTGTTGACAGCAGTTGTTCCAGAGCCTCTTTTCTTGTCTGAATAAAAAACAAAATCTCTCTCTTGAATATGGAATGGATTCTTGGCTTTTCTTCTGTGCCTTACTTTCTTTCTTGATATATCCTTTTATTTTCAACTAGTAATTTTCTTTTTCCCATTACATTACTTAGTCCTAGAAACTTCTGCAGTTTTCTCTCCTCTGTTGTCCTCTTAGCTATACTCATGACCTGGATTCTTCTACCCCTTAGACTGGGTAATTTATAAAGAACAGAAATTTATTTCTCGTAGGTCTGGAGGCTGGAAAACCCAAGATCAAGGTGCTTACAGATCCAATGTCTGGTGAGGGCTGCTCTTCTGCTTCCAAGAAGGCACCTGTTTCTGCGTCCTCACATGGTGGGTGGTGGAAGAACAGCTCCCGTATAACATCACTAATCCCATTTATGAGGGCCCCCTCTCCTGACTTAATGACCTCATAAAGACCCCATGTTTTAATACTATCGCATTGGCAATTAAATCACAACATATGAATTTTGGGGGAGACATATTCAGACCATAGCATCATCCATATAGGAAAAAAAATGAGGTTAAAACTCTACTTCACACCATGACAACAACAACAAACAGGTGGATAAAAACTTAAATGTGAAAATGCAAAACCATGGTACCTTGCAGAAAATGTAAGAGAATATCATTGTAAATTTGGGATAGGTAGGAGCTCTTAAACAAGTCCCAAGAAGTACAAACTGGAAAGAAAGATAATTCAACTAGATTTTAAGTAGGAAATAATGTGAATAAAAAGTTGAAATAAACAAAAGGTGAAAATAGACTGGGAAAGGATTCCTAGCAGTGCATGTAACTGCCTAAGGGTTAGTATATAGAATACATAAACTACACCAAAAATGCCAACAAAAAGGGGGAAAAAAAAGAAAATAACCCAACAGATGAATGAACCAAAGATATGAAGAGGATCTTTACAGAAGCAGAGACTTGGATGGCTAATTAATGTATGAAAGTAGTTCAGCCTAGTTAGGAACGAGGGAACTACAAATCATAAAATCAGATGAAATACCATTTCACGTGCACAGAACTAAAACAAATTTAAGACTTTGGAAATATTAATTGTTGGCAACGTTGTGCAGAAACGGGAACAATTATTAATATGTAGTACCTGAGACTGTTGAATACTGCAGCCTCCCTGGAAACAACTTGGTATTATCCAGGAACATTGAAAATGTGAGCACCTCAAGACCCAGTGATTCTACTGTCTACGTAGATTCCATAGAGAAACCCTTACTCTTACATTTGTGCAAGAACATACACAGCAGCTTTGATTGTGGTGGTGTGTGTGTACACACACACACACAAACACACAAGCCAAAAGCAACTCAAACACCCACAAAACGAAAAGCACAAAACAAATTGTGGCATATCCAGAAAAAGGGAAAATCCTCCATTCTTGTCAACGGATGAATGACAGCTGCATGAAAATCGGGACTAAATCTCAGAACAGAGTATTGAGTGAAAAAAGCAAGTGACCGCAAAGGACACATGCTGTGATTTCTTTTCTCGATAACGTACAAAACCAAATGCTGTATTTTAGGAGTACTTTCATATGTGGTGAAACTATCAAGAAAACCCTGAAGTGGGAGGAATGAGATGAGATGAGTGTGGTGCCCACAGGACACCTCTGAGCTGCTGCTGCTGTCCTTTCTCTTCCTCTTGAGTGGTGGCTCGAGGACACCTACTATATTATTACCCACTGTGCCTCCTATATATTTTACTTTATTTTTCTTACGCATACTTTATGCATTTCCTTTGCATTTCTTTAATATTTAATTAAAACAATCCTAAAAGGACGGGATATAGATGAAACAAGAACTTAAACTATGAAAACGAATCTTTTCAACTTATCATTTACTCTGCTTTTCCGTGTCCACCACCCAAGCTTTGTTTCCCTCCCCATAGACAAGTGTCAAGGACTCTAGCCGCCACCCCACGCCCAGTGATGTTTCGATGCTATTCTCTGCCCTTCCCAGTGCCTAGTCCATATCAGTCCAGGTACATATATACCTGAAACACAGGTGTTCTTACTTTGGAATCCACAGTGGCTGCCCATGGATAAGGACCTCTGTCCCCATTTCCCCATTATGTGATCCCTGCTCAACTCTGTTACTACTCGGGGGACAAATGCACCTTAGAAGATGAGAGTCCTGAGTGAGATGCAGGGTGGTCCACTCCTGTTGAGTGGTGCTTTGTTTACCAATCTCTCCTGAGCCCCAGGTAATGAAGGGGTAATGAAGGGGATGTTGGCAGAAATACCTCGAGCGAGTGTGGGCCTGAAGCAGACAGAGCAAGCTAGTGAGGGGGCTGGAGTGCAGGGACCAGAGCGTAAGGTGGAGAACTGGCACAGGACTTGCAAGAAGGCCGTTGGAAAGCTAAGAAGGGATTCGTGGGATATGTTTCTAAAATACAGATTCTTGTGCTAATCAGAAGCCAATAGTCTTTTCAATATGTGGTATAAACCCAAGCAATCAGAATTTAATTCCCTGGTAGAGGTCTGGAAATGGCATGAAGCACCCCAAGAAGTGGGTCTCTTAATAAAGCCACGAGAGGGTCTGTACGAGCAGACCGCCATGTGCTGGGCCATGTCCCCAGCAGGGATGGGACTTAGGCCTCGTCCTCCTGCTTCTTTACTTTTTCTCTTATTTTCTTCAGGTATTCCAGGGTGCAGCCACAGCACACCTTTGCCACCTCAGCCCCCCAGCCATTCCCTGGGGGATGACATGACGACGTGTGAATGCTCGTTCTAAACAAAGGAAGCTTTTTTTTTTAAAGGTATTTTAAAAATGTCATGGTTTGCACCAGTTCTAGAAATGCTGCAATTAAATACGAATTGACTAAAATATTTTACGTTAAAGAGATAGCTAGTTAAGAAAAATAACAACCTAGCCATTCCGAAATGCCGTTTTCCGTCACCCTTTTGCTGTAAGGATGCCCTGAAGAAGAGATTCTCCCATCATTTTAATGACAGCCCACAAATGCAGCATGTACAGTGTGCTGAGGCAGAACCCCAGCACTTCAGGGGTGCTTCTTTCTGTGTGGGGGTGAAGACGCGTGCTGAACCTGACATTCCTGCTTTCTGTTCTTGCCTTGTTTTTACATCTTTTCCACTTTCAATCCAGTGAGACAGGCCGACTCCTTTAAAGCAAGCCCCGTTGCCCAGCGTCTGTTGTAAAGGGCCATCCCATAAAATAATGTGTGACAGGATTAGACACCTGCCTTTAAAGGCACTTCCTCCCTGTCACATATGACTTGATTTAGCATTGGAGCGCAGGATTTCCCCGACAGCTTGAGCACCTTACGATGCCCATGTACAGGTGCAAAACAGATCTTCCCAGGACTGTGAGCCGGTCTTGAAGCCGAGTACAATGAAGCATCAACGGACTGTGGCCGTTCTCCATGGAGAAACCACTGGGGAGGAGGAAGGATGAACCAGTGTGGCCAAATTTTCAGGGCTGAGCGCAAATTTCCCTCATTTATACAACAGAGAATAAATATCTGTCTGGCCAAAGCAGGTGACTGTATACACAGGTGCCGACTTGACTATCCCTTGTTTTATTTGTGCGTGTGAAGGGCAGGCTGCTATAGAAACACAGATGTGCCTTCAGGCCCGTTAGCCATG
>RJWJ010018342.1:0-31723 GCA_004363605.1 Indri indri | reverse complement strand
GTGTTCAGAGAACGCCTGCTGGATACACCTGCTATTTGTTTTCTTTGCACAAGTCACAGAGAAAAGTGAAACTGGGCAGAGCACCATGCATGAGAGAGGGACCAGAGAGCCCTGCGGGATGTACAGGGTTAAAAACAGTTGCGGGTCTTAGAAAGGGTGTGGGGAAAGGCACTCTACGCAGGTGTGGGTGTGTGTCGGAGAAAGGCAGACAGACCCCGAACTGGGACAACTTTCTTGGCATGTAGGTGTGACATGAGGCAGTCCCCATCCAGGTGCAAAATGCCCAGCACTCAGCCAGCAAGCGCCCGCCCGTCCTGGGGTCTTGCCCACAACACCCTGCAGGCCTGCACGGGACACCTGGATGAGGAAGCTCAGGTGGCATCAGCCCCGCCAGGTCAACTCCAGGGAACACGCAGCCCTTGGATGTGCTGACGCGACATAAAATGTACCGTGACGCTGCAACATTTAATAAAGCAAATTGCAGAACAGCATGCAGTGCATGATCCTGGGACTGAAAGAACAGGATTTAACAGATTCTCTCTGCGCACGTCTCTCTGTAGGCACACGGAAAGCTCTAGAAGAATAAACATCAAACTTTTCACGATGGTTAATCCTGGAGGGTGGGACAGGAGGAAACATGTGCTCACTTTAAACACTTTTGAATCGAAATTTTTTGAAAGTATATTACGTTTGGAAAATGATCTTTAAGCACACAAGAGAGAATCAAAGGCTTGGAGACACTGATTTAACACACTACATTCACAAGAACAAGTTGTCCCCACAGCAATGCCTAAAGGTGCTGCACCTGTGTTGCTTTCTCTAAAGCAGGTGCAGGCTAATGGTTAAGCTGGAAGATACAGGTTAAGGGTTTGTATCGGCAGAAGGGCATTTAAAGTAAAGGACGATAATCCTCGGGAAGGCTTTGGGGCCATCTCAAACAGGGACATTACTTCTATGATTTCTCCTAAGATTTCCGATTACACTGCTTCAAAACCACAAATTTTAATTTGCCCAGTAAAAATGGGGCCACTGTCTCTCTCTGCCGGCCCAAAATACAAGAAGAGAATAGCTGTTCCGTCCCCAAAGCCAGCCAGGAGGCGGCTGTACAGTGACTCTGCACTTGGCAAAGGCCAGGTGAGGCTGCCCCATCAGAAACAGCAGAGGCCCTGCCAGGACAGCCTGCACGGCACCTGCCTGAAACCCGATAATGTCCCCTCCGTTAAAGCCACAACCCTGCAGACCCCACCTTCCCCCAAAGTGCTTCGGGATCCACTGGCCCTAGAGCCCCACTTCCACTAAAAATTACCCTTTTGTGTTAATAAGAAAAGGTCTGTTGAAGGAGCTGTACCCACGGTTGGAGACATATCCAAGGTACAAACAGATTGGGGGGGCAGGTAGGTGATGCACTGGGCAGGGGGTCACCAGAGTGGCAGACGCGCCCCCACCCCCTTGAGCTCAGTTCCCCCACGGTGTGTCCGACTGACTCCAGAACAGTAACGCCATTGTTTTGACCCAAGACGGGGAAAGAATGAAATTCAGGATGTGGAGAAAGGTGACCTATTTACAAAGCCTCCTTTCACCTGAAGATCACAGACGTTCCCTCCCTCTGCCTCCCCGCCTCTTGCATCAGCGGTTACAGCCCAGGATTTTGCAAGAGAGACTGTGCCCCGAGCAATCTGTTATTATATCAGAATGCAACCTCTGCAGCCTGGCGGAGCAGCCCGGGCTCTGCCTGCGCAGCAGGGGCCGTGCTCCCCCAGCCTCCCGGGCCAGGCTCGGTTGGGGAGCACTCAGGGCGTGCTCTGTGTGAGCCGGGCCATGATCCCTTGGCGAAGGTGCCACCACCAGCAGGACTCGTGCCATGTGGCTACCACTCCCCTCATCCCACCCCAATAGTTCACTTGAGGAGGGACCCTTTAAGTGGGGATATAAAAATAAGTCTCTCCGCCCCTAGAAGCAACAAAAAGGATTTGGACTCTTCTGGAAAGTTCTGACAAGTGATTTTAGAGAAAAAAATCCCACAGGGTCCAGAGCTCTAGCCTCTAACCTCAAAAGACCAAAAACATACCTGCTGTCAACACCTACGGAAGGACTCAGATTACTCACGGCACTTTCAGAAAGGGCTCAAATCAGTTGGGCCACGGCCCTGGGAAAGCAGCCTCACATTCATACAGAGACTGAAAATTAAAACAAGTCACGGCTGTAGCCTCATCAGGGTGCTGAGGACAACGGACTGTGCCTCGTTCAGAAGAGAAGCCCGTTCTTGGAGGGACCTTGGCGACATACAGCGACCTTCCGCAAAGGTTACCCAGCCAGTGGTAGATGCACCTTCAAGCGGCACTGAGAATAAGTCCAGCCTGCAGACCACCCACACCAGCGCAGGGGGTGGGCGTCTGTCACAACCTGGGCCTGCCTGGTCCACATGGGAGCTGGGGCGTCCCAAAGAGCAGAGGCAGAAAGGCAGGGCTGAGAGCAGCCCCGCGGCCATCTCCAGGGGATGAGCTGCCGACGGGGCACCCACAAGGAAAGGCTCAGAGACCCGGCCCCTCCTCACCCCCCAACCCTCCCCACCAGCTCCCCAGGAAGGCAGGAGACTGGGAAGCCTGCAACCCCTCAGGGTGGATCAGGTGGCCCAGGGAGGAGACGCCGCAAGGAAGCTGTTCCCGCAGAAGGCCAGGCCTCCCTGGGACTCCAGGGCCTCAGAGCTGCCTGGCTTGGGAGGACGAGGCAAGAGCAAGTCTGAGGTCTGCTACTGCCCTCCATCAAGGTGGCCTGAATGGGAGCAGGTGACACTTTGACCTCTTTCTGTGGGATGTGCCAACTGGCAAAGGTCACCTCTGGGAGTAGGCCCTTGGGTCACCCACATGTCCCTCCAGTAAGAATGAGCAGGACAGTGCCCAGGGGAGGATCTAAGGCCTCAGGAAGTGTCAATTCCCAGACAGATCCGAGGGGCCACCCTGCAGCCTGTGCGAGAATTAGAGGGGCCCGGGGTCTGCTCATCCCACCCTGCACACCCAGGTCAATGCTCTCAAACCACTGGGGACGTAAGAGGACGAAGAGGGTGGCGCTCATGGTCTCAACATAGAATTGGGTGGCTAAAGAGCCTGGCACAGTAGTGGGCACACAGTAGGAGCTTAATACACACTGCTCTCCCTTCCTGCCACCCTCAACACAAGGGGACCCGAGGTCATGGGCTCTTGAATGCCAAGTGTAGGAGAGCGCTCAGCCAGGGAATGCCAAGGCAGGCGCGGGTCCTCCCCAGTTGCTCACCCTGTCACGGGACCTGTGGGCGGCAGGGGGAAGCAGGGAGACAGGAGGGCCCCGCCTGAGGCTGCAGGCCCTCGAAAACGCCAAATTCGATCACGTAAACCCCTTAGGTCAGAAGCAGGGGCAGGTGGCCCATAAAATCCCATGGGGGAAGGGCCCACAGGGATGTTCTCCTGTAACTAGGTTTACAGGAGTGGTTCTCAAAGTGCGGTCCCAGATCAGCAACATCAGCATCCTCTGGGAACTGCTTGAGATGCAAATTCTTGGCCCCATAGGACCTTCTGAATCGGAAACTCGGGGTGGGGCCCAGCAGGAGCCCTCCAGGGGATTAGGAGGATGCTAAAGGTTGAGAACCACTGGTTTAAAGAAATCATATCTCAACATGGTAGAATCTCAAATCCATCTTAAATGAAAACCACCAGGATTATACTTATACCATAATTTTTAAAAACTTCTCATTCTATTTTGATATGCAATATTTCAAATGTTATACATGCCCATAAGAAACCTCAAGACAGAAATGTATAAAGTATAAAATTAAAGTGTTCCCTGTCTCCCACTGCCCAGTGGGAAGCCCAGAGGTACAGGTGTCCTTCCAGACCATTCTGGTGCTCACATGAGTGCAAGGACGGTTCACTTATAGCAAAGGATCACACCACACATACTACTCCACAGTTTGCTTCTTCCACGTCATGATATATTAGCTCCTATGCCAATTTTACATGTTAGTGGCTCTATAATATTCCATCGTGTGCTATTATTATAATTTTTATAACATTCCCTGATAGATGGACATTTAGGTTGTTTGACTGTAATGATGGTCACATGTGGGGAGTTAAGAATTTCTCCATAATAGGATGGCCTTAGACCAGTTTCTTTCTCTTTTTTTTTTTTTTTTTAAGACAGGGTCTCACTGTGTTGCCAAGGCTGGAGTGCAGTGGTGTCATCACAGCTCACTGCAGCCTCCAACTCCTGGGCTCAAGCGGTCCTCTTGGCTGAGCCTCCGAAGTATCTGGGACTACAGGCATGCGCCACCATGCCCGGCTAATTTTCCTATTTTTAGTAGAGACGGGGTCTCATTCTTGCTCAGGCTGGTCTCGAACTCCTGAGCTCAAGTGATCCTCCTGCCTCAGCCTCCCAGAGTGCTAGGATTACAGGCGTGAGCCACCCCGCCTGGCCCAGTTCCTTTTAATTTAGTTCACGGCCAGCTCTCCTTTTATCACCCTTAAAATCTTCAACCTCTGAACCCCTCACCCCATTGTCCACTTTTTGTAGAAGAAAATTGAATGTCCAAGTAATGTATCTCCAGGCTTCCTGATCTTTGTGACTGACCACAGCAGGCCAAGGGTGCTTGGGAGTGTCTGTGGAGCCAGTTGGACTGAAGGTTTCTCAACTGGACCTCGGCCAATGAGCTTGGAAAGGATTCTAAAAGAATTGGGCAGCGTGTCTCCTTGTGCAACTTCATCACCATCCCTTCGTGGGATTTCATGGGACTGAGCAGCATGCCCAGGGAGAGGTAAATCCCGGGGCCTCACAGACAGTTGGTGAAAAAGGGACTTAAACATACTTTCCAGGCCACAGCAGCCTTCAGGAACTTCTCCCTGCTCCAGTCCATCAACCGGGAAAGTCCAGAACACCTGCGCCAGCACTCGAGTGGGAAGGGCTCCGGCAAGTCCAAAGGCGGTGGATAAATGAATCCGAGACTTCCAGGTAAGCCAAAGGGTCTGGGGCCAGAGTGCCAAGGCCCCAGCTCGTCACGTGCAGGATTAGGCAAGGAGAGAGGAACTGTGTTACTCAGCTGTCAGAAATGTCAGCGGGAGGGAGCTCTGTGCAAGAGGCAATGAAAAAGTTCGCTATGTCAAGTGGAACAAAGGACACAACTGTATCCACCCGGAGACTAAAACCTAGAAAAAATTAAACCGGCGCACACGGGAAAGAGGTAGAAAGGAACCCAGAAAAATGACAGTGTTGCCAGGTTTAGAGTGATGAGCTTATGGTTTTTCTTCCTTTTAAATTTCTTTACTGCTGTTTTGTTATTGTTGCAAAAACATAAATGGACGAACCCAAATGGCCATGGATGGACGAATGAATAACAAACTGCGTGTACGCACACAGTGGCACAGTATCTGGCCATCACAAGGAATAAAGCACCAGTACATGCGACGATGTGGATGAACCTCAAAAACCTCACGCCAAGTGCAAGAAGTCAGGCGCGAGAGGTCACGTATCGTATGACTCCATTGCTATGAAACGGCCCGAATACAGACAGAAAGCAGATGGGGCTTGCCGGGGGCCAGGAAGGGATGAAGATGGGGAGTCACCGGGGTCTCTTGAGGATGATGATAATGTTTTGGGACTGGAGTCTGTTTTAGGGGTGATGAAAACATTTTGGGACAAGACAGAGGTGGTGGCTGCACAACATTGTCAATGTACTAAATGCCACCAAATTGTACTCTCAGAAGGTTAATGTTACATGAGTTTTGCCCCAATAAATAAAAAATAAATGGACGAAAAATGTCCACCCCTCCGAAATCCACATGGGTGTGGGGGCGGGCAGAGCAGAGAGAAGCAAGTGGCTTAGGGAGACCCGGCCGACTGGGCCCGGCCTGTCGGCCAGGGTCACACGCAAGGACGTGGCTAACGATGTTCAGATGTGGGGAGTTAAGAGCCTTCGGGAGCAGAATTGCTGCAGTTCAGACCTCGGCGCCCCTCCCCTTTCTTTTCTCCAAAGGAAAGAGTGCAGCGCTGTGGTTTGGCAGCCCTTGCTGCCTGGAGACAGCACCTGCAGATCGGGTTTCTCTGGAGGAACCTTGAACATGTGCCTGCATCTCTGTGCCTGTGCCCAACTGTGGTCTGGGGAGGGGCGGCCAGCACTCGCTCAAGCCCTGCTCGGGGGAGGAGGAGGACGTGGGAGAACCGATGTCAGGGTGATCACTCCTCAAAATGCTCCCAACTCTGGGAACTGGGCGGGATGAGGAGGGAGGGACACACTTGAATTTCTAGGTGGCTGGGTCCTCGCAGAGCAGGTTGACATCCTGAGGCTGCTCCAAGTGGCAAAGGCTCTACTCTCTGATACCAGGAAGTCATCCCAGCCTCTTGGATCCTGCTTGCTCCCCTGCCGATGACGTCAGAGCCTGCTGCGGCTACGATGCCACACGACAGAGCTTCTGCCCGTGGCCAGGAGGACCCGGGTTCATGCACAGTTGAACTGGACTTGTTGAAACATGAAAACCTCTTCCAAGGGGGTGGGTTTCTGCATCGCCGTGAGGATTACCACTGATGGACCTGGCGCAACCCAGGTGGCGCATGCCAGGTGCCACTGTTTCCCACAGATCCTTTTCTGGCCAGCCTTGCTCACGTGATACGTGGAAAGTTGGCCAGCACGGCCACGCTCTAGGCCTGTGCTCCGACTGCTTGCTCACCCATCCCACGAGAACCTGCTACGCCCCTAAGATGGGCTACATGGCTTCTCAATAGCTTCCTTTGTTTCTTAGTCCCCAAGTGCCCCAACAAGGTTGACAGTTCAAAAACGTAGCTACACAGGGTCAGTGTCCAGTAAAGGGGAATAGGGTTTCCCCCAAACTGCCAGCAAACATCTTCCCTAAGCGGAAACAGGCCAGAACTAAAAACACAGACAAGATATCACCGGCAGGAGTGACCCAACCCAGGAGATGGTCTGCAAATGTTCAGCTGACGAACACGTGGAAAACACCCCGTCCAAATGACATGCCTCATTGGAAGTGATTTCAAAACTACTCATTGGGCACCTACTACATATACAGAACAGGTGGAACTTACTGCCCTCATGGAGCTTACAGTTTAGTGGGGGCAGATAGAAAACACACAATCATTTGAACAACTGATGCAAGCTGCAAGGAGAGGGGACTCCATCTGTTGTGCTCTCTGTGGTGGCCCCAGCGCCTAGAACAGTGTATGGTACATAGTAGGTACCCAACAAACAAGTGATGACTGAATGAATGTCCGCTATAAATGTCAAAGGAAAATGAATGAGAGTAGTGAGGACGGAGCAAGTGACGGGGGCAGGGGAGGGTCGGCTGCCCTGATACAGCACTGTGTGGACAGAGGTGGACAGCAGCAGAGAGGCCGTGTGGCAGGAGGGAGGGGCTGCAGGAGAAAACAGGTGCGTGACAGGCAGAGGGCAGGGCATGCCAGGCCCTGTGGGCAACATAAGGACTTTGGATTTTATGTTCAGCGTGAGGAGAAGCCAGAGGAGGGCTGTCAGCAGGCACAGGACGCGGCCTGGGTTCCTTTCTACAGACTCTCCCCGGCTGCTGTGCTGGGAAGGGCTGTCGGCGGCCCGGCGGGGAAGCAGGAGACCAGCCAGGGAGGCGCGAGGATGCAGCCTGCACTAGGGGAGGCAGAAGCAGCAGGGCCCAGATGGTAGCCAGAACTAGCTGTCACCCAATCGGTGACGTCGTCACTTGCCTAAGGAAAGTGCTGCCTCAGCAAGGTGTGGTGAGCAGGACTTAGTAACGACTCTGGAAGATGGTGGCCATGCACGCAAGGCCTCCAGCTCTTGTTAGGTGTACCCTCATGGTGACAACAGAGACACTGGGCTTGAAGCACGAGTCATTATGGCCACCTGGCTTCCCCGAGCTTTGGTTCTGCACCTGCCATTTGCCACATTCAGAGGTGAACACAAATCTTTCACACTCCTGACTCGCCTATTCCTTACTATGTGTGAACAGCTTTCCTCAGGTATTTACATCAGTCTCTTGTGAGTTTGGTGGACACCTCTAAACCACATCAACATTGAACACACCAGGGAAAAAAACTAGTTTCTGAACCCACAAAATGTGGGTGGGCAATCATAACCTAAGGACCTAGACTACCTCTTCAGGATCCTCATGTGAGTAGCCCTGCTGCCTCTATCCAAGACTTTTTAGAACTGAAAGAGGGGCAACGAAGGGAGACCCGTTTACCAAGTACCTACAAAGGTGAAAAAGACACATGCAGTCTGGAGTTGGGCTGCCTGGGCTTAAACTTCAGCTCTACAAGCTGGGTGACCTTGAGCGAGTTTCCTAACCTCTCTGAGCCTCAGGTTCCTCACCCATTGAAATAGGGGTGATGATCGTTCAGCCTCACTGGTTTGCTTCAGGGGTTAAATGAGGATCCCAAGGAAAGCTTAGCGCTTAATAAACAGCCATCACTGGTGACATATTTGTAATTTAGTGTTGTGAGGGGAAAGAAGGAAGGAAAGAGGGAGGGGAGGCAGGGTTGGTTTTTTGAGAAGCGGGTATCTGGTTGCCCCCCAGTCATGGAATGCAGCCGTGCAAATCCTGAAACCCACTTCCTACCCCAAACTCAGCAATCTCAGCAAAGAGCATCTGCTTCGGGGTACCCGTCACTCAGTGCTGTGGCCACATCTCAAGCTCATTAATGGCAACAGAGAGGCCCTTTTCCAGAAGCCCTTGGGTGCTGCTGAAGCCAAGGCTGCCCACAGCTGGCAGTGGCTCTGCCTGTCTCTTTCAACTCTGCCTTGGTGCCTCCCCCAGCAGTGTGCCCTTGGGGAGCGGGTGGCAGCTGTGTGGGTGGGGGGGTCTGCGGCGTCCTGGGTGGGGAGGGGCGGGTGTGGGCTGCGTCTGCTCTCTGGGGCCAGGTGGTGGGACCTGGGCATCGTGGGAAGTTTCTCAGGAAAGCAACTTGGATCTGGGGTGACTCTGTTCCCTTTATCACATTCTGAGAATACAAAAGGAAAAAAGGAGAAGTGAAAAAACGGGAAATTGGCTCAATATCCATTCAATGGCTGGTCCGGGATGGCAATCGGCCTAGGGAGGAAGGAAGAAAGAAGAAGGAAGGCACTTGCTTGTCCCGGCAAAGTCAGCCGAGGTTGGAAACATAAGCGCACCCAGGACCGGCCGTCTGCGCTAGACCCTGTGGCCCCCGCGCCCCCCATACACGAGGACTGCGAAGGTGCACTCCGCGCGCTCGCCGTGGGCAGACGCTCTGCGGCATCGCACGGCCGCGTTCAGGGAGGTGTTTCCCCTGCACGCCGGACGGTCGGTAAAATAAAAACAGCAGCATGGCACCTTCGCAGGCGGGAGGGCGAGCAGAGGACGGATGCGTCCCTGCCACATCGCAGCGCGGGCGGCTCAGACCACAGACCCGGGAGTGGGGACCCCTCACCCCACGTGCTGAGCCCTCCCGCCAGGCGGCCAGTTTCCACAGCAGGAGGAGGACCGCGGGCCCTCGCTGCCGAACACGCTGAGCATTTCTAAGGCCGTCCCAAGTTTCCGTTCCCATATCAAAAGTGCCTCTTTTCTGCTGAGGCAGCAAGACCTGCCAACAAAACAAGCCGTTGGGACCCACGTTTCTGTAACACAACGCCTTGCCTGAGACGCACAACAATGAATCACTGAGGTTTAATGGTATCGGCAGCTGGGCCGGTGGCAGGAATCCGTGTGAAAGTTGGACCGCGGAGCTCAGGCCATCCCCATGCACCAGTGGCCCTGGCTCTCCCACACCCCACCTCTCCTGATTGACAGCAAGCCCGCTCTAGGCCCCCAAATGGAAAACCGGACAGGACCGAGGACCTGCACGTCGGTCTCCTTTCTTGAGAACAGTCTCTTTAGAGGCGAGAGAAGGGTTCGCTCTGCATGCCCGGCACCTGGGACAGCCAGGGTGCATCACCTGGGAGCTCGTTGGAAATGCAGAGTCTCGGGCCCCACCCAGCCTGCTGCCTGCGATGGCAATGGCACCAGATCCTCAGGTGACCTGTGTGCCCAAGTGGGTGGGGGATGCAGGGGGTCCTCCCCGAGGCGGGAGGCTTGGAGGAAGCACACATCAGAAAGAAAGAAGACAGGGGAGCTTCCATCTCTCTCCGGGAGGCCAGTCCCGAAACACAACTGACTTCAACCAACCAAATCTAGAGGCCCACTGGTAAAACAGAAGTAGTGGGCAGTGTCCCCTGTCACAGGACAGGCCCCTGTCCTGCTGCCAGACCCTCAGGAGGTGGGCAGTGGGGCATGAACCAGCTGTCGGTTCCCTCGCAGACCTGCCAGAAGCCCAAGGACCTTCGGGGTCTGGGAAGACAACGGACACAGCCCCCCCACTCCAAGTCCCCTCCTCTGCTCACAGTTCCTCACGGGCTCCGCACCGTCCACCCTCCACTCCCGAGCAAGCCCTCTCGGCTTCCTTGACTTCTCCAAGCATCCCTTAGACACGGTTGCCACGCCAGCCCTGCCAGGCCCTACAAGCCACCGCACCTGTTACAATGACGTTCTTTTCACTTCAAACAACCCCCTGACAGGAAGCCTGTCTGCCCAGGCTCCCTCCGCCACGGAGCCCTCCCTGGTTGGCCTCCGAGGCCACGGCTGTCTCAGGACACATCTCCTTCTGCTCCAAACCGCCCCCCACAGTTACCTCAGGACCCTGGGTCCTGCCGCAACCAGAGCAGTGTCAGTCACGGCAGAGTCCTGGCTGAAGTCCACCCGCTGCCTGAGACCCACCCACAAGTGGCCGGCCAGTGAGTGTCCTCACGGTCTCCCAGACACCTACCAGAGGATCTGGAGTTCTGGAATGTTCCAGGCAAGTGCCTGGGGAGAGAGCCAGGAGACGAGCCCCTCGGGTCCTCACCACTGGGGGAGAATTACAGGAGAGTGAAGGCTGCACCCTGGCGCCCCGGCAGCGGGTGCCTTCCCCGCTGGGTCCCCCAGGCCTGCCTTGCCCGGGCGGGATTGGCCTTGGCCCGCGTGAGCTCCGCCGTCACCAAGGGGAAGCGGCCCTTGGTTACCACTGGCCGGGAGAACACAGAAGGCAAAACAAACACTGGAGGCCGCTCCCGGGTCCGGACTCGCTCTCCACGGCTGGAAACAATTACAAGGTGATCAGCCGGGTTTTAAAAGCCCTCCAGAGTGGAGGCTGTGGACCCAAGGGGAGACCTGTCCCTAACTCTTCCCCTTCCTGCTGCTGTACCCTCCCCAAGACCTGGAGACCCTCCCTCATCCCATTCAGGGAAGCAGAGCCAAGCAAGGCGGGAACCCAGGGGAACCGAGGCAGAGGCACCATCCACGTTTCAGAGCCATGAAGTCAAGTTTTCAAAATTACAAAGGGGCCCAGGCTGGCAGGTGCAGAGGAGACACCCACATCGGACCTTAAAAAGGGTGTCATGAAGACCCCAGCTGGGGCCGTGGGGGCAGATTCGACAACAGCTCTGTTCCCTTAGCCCCTTCCCTCTTCCAGCTGTGGCCAACTCTCTGGTCCCTAAGCGACTTGTCCTGAAAGGAAAAGAAACTCACCAACAAGGGAGAGAAACTCCTCCTCCCAGGCTCTGGCCTGGGCTGGCAGGAGAGAGGCCAGGTCAGCACCTGGCCCTGCCACCCCCGCAAGTGCTGTCCTGAGGGGCACAGCGTGGCACTGACCCCCGACTGCCTCCTGTCACAGCACACCTGGAACCCCCAGAGAGTCACACACCTCCTCCCCAGGGACAGGGTCTACCCATGCAGGGGCACCCCACAGAGAGCTCCCGGTACTTTGGCTGTGTCCCAGGTCCCCATGAGCAGACACTGGGGGCAAGCCTGAGTGGAATGGGGGTGGGGAAGAGCTGAGTGACAACCCCCACCCCACCCCCATTCCAGGTCTGCCCCCAGCAGGGAGAGGTGTTGGCCCTGCCCCCACCTGAGCCCTCCTGTCTTCCAGGCACGGATTCAAGCCACAAGCCATGGGGGCTTTTCCCTGCACCCAGCTGGGAAGGTGGCAGCATCACCACCTGGCCCCTCCCCTACACACAGGAGGAGCCCCCGGGACACATGTCTACCTCTTAACTTAGCCCCACCCCTAAAGGCACACTTGGGCCAGTTTTTCCCAGCCTCACTGGAGCCCTGCTGGTGTGGCCTAGAAGAGCCTGTCCTGGCTTCACGGACCCGGAGAGAGACACAAAGACAGAGAAAAGGGAAAGGAGGCGAATGAATGGGAGGCAAGGAGGTGGGGTCCCATCCCTACCAGCGGCTCTGCAGCCTGGACAGCTGTCAGCTCAGGGCCCAGGTGGCCGAAGTGTTACCATCAGGAGGGCAGCCTTTGGCTCTGAGTAGGAGCCACCCAATACAGCTACGGAGCCGGGGCCCTACCTCAGCGCTCACAAGCAGAGGGGAGAAGAGCTGGCAGAGGGCTGGGGTGCGGGGCCAGGGCCAGGGGGATCTTGGGGCACAGCTCCCCATACCCCCAAATAAGGTTTCCCATTCCCAATCCAGGGAGCTCTTAGAGTGAAAACAAGTTAACAACCTCACTGACTAGGCAGGCTGGTTGCTGGCCAGGTGCGAGGGGCCTGCCCTGGGCCATGCTTTCCGGGGTGGGGGAGGCAGCAGTGGCAGCTCCACTAGGCACAGGCCAGGGGGCCACTGGTCCTCCTGGGAGGTGAGGGGCAGGGCGAGGCCCACCCAGAGCGGTCCGCTTTGGAGGTAGAGGAGCTCATTTCCCACCCTCCTGCCTCGGCTGCAGTCCTTGCTTGTCTTAGAGGGACTTCGGGGCCCACGCCTGCCTCCCCCCAACCCAGTCCTGGGGGGCAGGGAGAAGGCCAAGTTGCTGGAGTCAATACTGTGGGTTAGAGTCTCAGATCTCGACCTTGATGTGCTGACAATTTCAATGGAACATTTCTAGGACAATGAGACAGAAACTACCAGAAAGCCCCCTGCCCCCCATTTAGCCCCCTGGCCATCTCTTCCCATGCCAGGGCAAGCAGAACTGATGGAGAGGTTTGCTAGAAAGACAGGAGCATTCAGGGCCATAGTGCTGGAGAGAGCTAGAAACACGGTCTGCAGCCAGATGTCAAGGGCCTTGAGTGCCACAACAGGGAGTTGGGACCCGGCGCTGGGGAGCAGCCCCCCGATGGGGACCGGCCAGCACCAGATGGGGAGGCGGCAGATTGGAAAGTTTCCTCCACAAGCTCATCCCTGGGTTTCCCGACAGGAACCAGAAAGAACTAGAAATGGAGATGGAGAGATCATGCTGTCGTCTGTGCACGGAGCAGTGGCAGCTTCACCACCTAATGAAAAGGGCGGTGAGGGGCGGGGGTTCCATGAACACGGCAACCGGTGCCCTTTTATTGTCCCAAAGTGAGGGACCCGCTGGAGTCAGCCTCAAGTCGCAGCCTAACCCAGCACGTGGAGGCGGTGGCCTCCTGCTCCTGCCCCAAGACACTTCCCTGAGTGTCGGGGCCGATAATCCTCCGCTCTTTCTCTTGCTTTGGGGGAGGTCGGTAAAGGACCAGGAAGGAAGGATTAGAAATGTTCTTTCAGGTATACAGAAAATTTGAAATGAGCTAACCAAGAAATGACACTTCAAACTAACAGCATGAGACAGCATTGCTCATTTTTCACCTGCAGAAGCGAGAAGAACAATAAATGCTTACTCTGGAAGACTGCAGAGAGACTCGAAGGGGATAATGAACACACCCGCAGAGTCTAACAGCTCCCAGCACATCACAGGTCCTCACGCAATGCTTACGGGGCTCTCACGGTGCGTGGGGCACCTCTGAGCGCGTGGGACTTGGCCTGAGTTAATGCGTTAGGTGGTGGCTGTCATTATTACTGTTCACATGACATCAAGCGGTCAAATCTCTTTTTATTTTTTTATTTTTTTGAGACAGAGTCTTACTGTTTTGCCCGGGCTAGAGTGCCATGGCGTCAGCCTAGCTCACAGCAACCTCAAACTCCTGGGCTCAAGAGATCCTCCTGCCTCAGCCTCCCAAGTAGCTGGGATTACAGGCATGCGCCACCATGCCCGGCTAATTTTTTCTATATATTTTTAGTTGTCCAGCTAATTTCTTTCCATTTTTAGTAGAGACGGGTCTCGCTCATGCTCAGGCAGGTCTCGAACTCCTGACCTCAAACGATCCTCCCACCTCGGCCTCCCAGAGTGCTAGGATTACAGGCGTGAGCCATCGTGCCCGAGCTGTACTCTTAAAAATGGTTTTAAAATGGTAAATTGTATGCCATGTATATTTGCCACCATAAAAGATGTTTTGTTTTATATGAAAATAAAGGAAGACAAACCTGAGGTATAGAGAAGCTGAGTGATGAAAGAGGAGTCTCTCTAGGCGGATGCTACTGGGACAAATGCTAAGAGCAGCCGCGGGTCCTCCCTGGCCATGGCCTGTCTGCCTTGTTAAGTCACCAGCAAGGCTGTCTCCCCTGAGTGGGCTGCAGAGGAAGATCCGCCTAGCAGAGGAGAATGTCACCGTTTGTTTGGCTAACGGGCTCCGTGGGCCTCTTGGCCACCCTCCTTTCTTTTCCGCTGGAATAGGAAAGAGGGCCGTGGTCCTCCCAGGCTGCTCCCGGGGCCAGCAGCGCGGTGCGCACAAGCTACCATGCACTGCGGGTGCTTCCTGGAGCTGACAGGGAGACAGCGCCGGCAGGAAAGTGAAGCAGACTTGAAAAAGAAGGTAAATGTGGAAAAGACCAAGCCCCCACGGCTAAGATGCTGGGATAGGTTGCTGTCCAGGAAATGACTCATGTCTCCACTGGTCCCTCAGGTCTGCTGGGAGCGGACACTGAATGGGCAGACCGAGGTTCTCACCGAGGAAGGTGATTTCTGGGGTTCTGGCCATTTCCCCCGTGGACCGTGAACCTGGGAGGCCGATGGCTGGATACCTGGGGGTCGCTGGTGCCTGACACGGCCCACGAGGGCAGGAGCTCAGCCCACACTTGCTGGTGAAGAGCGTTGACACCAAGTCTGAGTCACAGAGCCCAGGAAAGGGCCCGGGGGCGTCAGTACGGCCCGAGGCTGATGCCCTCTCCTGCCGCTGCCACCACACTTCCTGTGCCTCCGTCACCCTCCACGCACTCGGGCTGCGGAGCCAGCAGGCTAACATCAGGCTCCAGCCCTGCAGGGAAACTGCTCTTCCAAGGTCATGGCCTCCTAATCGATAAATTGAACAGGCCTAAAAAAAACATCCTCTCTACCTCTCGACTGTGTCTGAAAATACCCACCATGCCCTTGACTTGGAAGGCTCCTCCGTCTCCGTGCCAGCGTGCTACTCACTCCCCAAGGCTCGTCCCACCTCCTCTGCCCCTTCCTGCCCCTCACGCACACGGTTCTCCAGGTCCTGCCCTCACACAGCCCCATCCCGGGCTCCCCTGCTCTCGTGGCTCCAGGAAGTGTCTCCTCTTGAACTTGACCCGTCTACTAAACAGCATCTCCCTAGCAGCGACCCTGCCCCCCACTCCCTCCTCCCCTACACCAGGTAGACTCAAACGGGTCCCCTCCCCGCCTTACACTGCTGCTGCTTTCTGTCCTCAACTTCCAGCTCACCCAGATTCAAACCTGTCGTCTCCCCGATTCCTCTTCTTGGCTCCCACGTTAGTGCCAAATGTTGTAAATTCCCACCTGCTCCCATAATTGCTCCAAGCCTCCTTCACTCTTACTGCTCAAGTCATTGTCACTTGCAAGGCTACCGCAAGTCTCCAAATCGTTCTCCCTCTCTGACCCCGGCCCACTCAAACCAATCTTCCTAAAACACTTTCGTTGAGATTTTTTTTAATCTTGAAAATTTGTAATTCAAACGTACAAAAGATGTGCATATTTTCAACACTTAAAATGAACAACTGTCAACAGTCTGTCACATTAGTTTTTGGTCCCTTTATTGCACAAAAGTCAAATGTTCAGAGCACATGAACAGACAGTTCAGAGAAAAAGTAAATGCAAATGGCAAATAAACTTGTACAAAAAGATGCCCAACCTTCCAAGTAGACAGAGGGACGTAAAATTAAAGGAATATGATGCATCACTTCGCACCCCCTAGATTTCTGCAGCTGGTACAGAGATGGCGCCTCCTGCTGGGGGAGGGGAGGAGCGAGCGCCCACGCAGCTCGTGGAATCTGAGTCCTGTGCTTTGGGGACATGAACGAGCGAGTGGCCCAGCGATTCCACTCCTGGCACTTGAGCTCGTAAGACTAAGCCCCGGCACACAGAAGGACATCTCTAAAAGGGTGTTTATCACAGAGCTGCGGCCATTTTCTGCAACTCCAGAGGAAGTGTGTTGTCACTGGTGGAAGGTCACGCGGGTGGGCAGCTGTGATGCGCCTGCACCATAAACCATCAGCCAGCAATGGAACGACAAGGCAGAGCCACATCGGTGGGCCTGGACACACTTGCAGGCCTGGAGTGGGCAGAGCAGGGTAGAACAAGACAAGCCCATTTTGGTAAAATAACGGCATCCCCAAAGATTCGTACACACATGCCTGGGCGGGCAGGGAGGTGTGCGATTATTTTGGGTGTATTTCCTTCAAGAAAAGGTTTACGTTTTTTAAAAAAGTCTGTAACAAAACAAACGAGAGAAAATTACAAGTGTTGGCAAGGATGTGGCAAAATTGGAACCCTTGTGCCTTGTTGGTGGAAATGCAAAATGGAGTAGCCACTGTGGAAAACAGCATGGTGGCTCCTAAAAAATTCAAAGTAGAATCATCATGATCCGCAATGTACTTAACACTACTGAAATGCACATTTACAATGGTTGACGGTGAATTTTATGCTTATGTGTATTTTACCACAATTTTTTTAAAAAGTATGCAAGAACACGCTCCAGGTTAACGTCAGTTTGGAATGGAGTGAAAATGAGAAGAAGGAGGGAGATGGCGGCAAGCACAAAATACTGCCCGCGAATGTGCCCGTGTAACATCAGGAATATGCTAATGTGCTTCCCTGGGCTGGGAGGAGTCTGGCGGTTTGTACTTCATGTTCACACATCACGCATCATTCAGATGCCTCACAATGAGCATGCCCCTAGCAATTATTTAAGATACTGACATGCAACAAACTCCTATAGAAGTGACACCTTGTATACCCAGAATGGTGGTAGGAGACCCACGCAGAGGGTTGGGTTTCCCTTTTCCTCGGTGCAAAACATGTGGCCACCTGCTCCTGGGCCACTCTGCACCGGCTGTCCTGCCATCCACGGCAATTTTCCTCCCTGGACTCTAGGAATCGGTCCCAGAAAAGACTCCGAAAACTTCATAGCATCAAAGTTTTGGGAATAAAATGTCTATAGAGTCACACTACCCACAGAATGTTCTCTCCAACCTCCCCCAACATGACCACACCTAAGCCTACCGTCCTCCCAGCCTGACGGTGGTCCCATTGCTGTCCATCCAAGGCCAAGATCTGGGAGGTCTCCAGCGCTAACTTCTGATTGGTGGCCAGGCCAGGCCCATCTCCCGAAACTCTTTACCTCCCTGCCTTCCTCAGGTCCTCTTACCTGCCCTACCTGCCACTTTGCGTCGCCTCCCCTGAACTCCATCACTGCCCTCCAGCCCTCGGCATGAGGTCCTCGGACAGAGGCACACTCAGAGTAGAGCCTCTGCCTCCCTCCCCAGCTGCGTCCTCCCCAACCCATGAACCCCACAGCTGCAAGGGGAGGCAGGGAGATCAGTTCTTCTCCAAAGTGCTCGTGACAGATTCTTAAGCACCTGAGAATGGTTCTGAGTTTGGGGAGATATTATATCCCCTCCTAGAGAGTCACAAAGCCCATCTCAAAAGCTCTGACAAGTCCCGCAGGACAGAAACTCATGGGTCTGTTTAATTTTGGCAGTTCCCAAACTTGAAGAGAAGGGGACATTTTGAAGCACATCTTTTCACAATGTACCGAGGGACACCAATTTGGAGGGCCTCCAAATCTCTTTTGGCTGGGCTGCTGTGATGTACTGGGCCCTGCCTCCTCCCTGGGCTCCAGTACAGAATCCTCCCCTGTGGCCACGTTTATCTGGCGCTAAAGGAGGTGGTGTGAAGTGTGCTGTGGGGCAGAGAGTGTTTTACCATCTGAGGTAAGGGACTCTTTGCCTACCTGCTCCAGCTGCACAAGTTCTCTGTGGGGTCCAGCCATGCCCCCCAAATCTCCCGAAGCATAGGTCTGGCTGGAGCACCCCATTCATGAATCCGGGGTCAGGGACTTGCACTTTGGTGGGAAACTGGCTGGTTCTGAACTCCATCGGGACTCATTCTCTTAATCTAGACTAGGATTGGGCAAATTACGGCCCATGGGCCAAATGTGGCCCACTGTCCATTTTTGTAAATAAAGTTTTATTGGCAAACAGCCAGGCTCATTGTTTACAAATTGTCTGTGGCTGCTTTCATGCTACAATGGCTGAGTTGAATAGTTGCAGCAGACACCACAGGGTCCACAAAATCTAAATATTTACTATCTGGCCCTTAAAGTTTGCTGACCCTTGGTTGAGATCTTAGGAAATGGTGTCTACCACTAGAGAAACAGGGGCCAAACCTCTCCCCCAAACTCTGCCAAGGGTCTGGTCTAGCAGGCTCGGGCGCTTGCACCTTTATGCACTGGGATGATAAGCTGCACCCAAAACACAGACAAGTGCTGACACCCTGCTGTCTGCCCGCCCCGTGCCAGTCCTGCCTCCCCCTCTACCTGCTCCGCCTTGTAAGGTGAACGCCGCCATCCACCTTCCCTGGACCCCTGGAGGCACCCCTTCCCTTTACAAACCTCACTTCCAGCAGGTGCCATCCTTTCCTGGTTAGGCACCTGACTGGCAATCGACTTGGAGGCCTGAGTCCCCCCAGAGACGTACTTATGCATACCTGATACGCACATGCTTTTGTATCAATAGATGATGAACATTATGAAACACCCGCCTGCCAAAATAGAAATGAAACCAGATGAGAGAAAAATAAAGCTAGTCATTTCTTCCCACACCTTGGTGGGTCATCCTAGGAGCGGCTACTCTGGAGGCCACTGGCTTAATGCAGCGGTCCCAGACCAGGGCAGTTTCATGGAAGACAATTGTTCCACGGACAGGGCGTGGGTGGGGTGCAGGGGGCTGGACGCGGAGCTCAGGTGGTGGCGCGAGTGACGGGAGTGGCTGTGCAGATGAAGCCTCGCTTGCTGGCCTGCTGCTCACCTCCTGCTCTGCTCCCCGCTTCCTAAGTTTCACGGAAGATAATTTTTCCACGGGAAGTGGGGGTGGCGGAGCTTTGCAGCCCAGTCCCTAACAGGCCACGGACCAGGACCAGTCCACAGCCCAGGCTTCAAGGTTCACCCGGAAAGCCTCCAATGCCCTGCACACGGGCATGGGGGATGCGCTCACCTCGTTCCCAGGAAATGACGGCAGATGCAGCTAAGAATGAGGAACCATCCTGACGCCCAGCCCCGAGCACCTGCCCCAAAGCAAAGGTCCCGAGGTGGAGGGACCGGGGGTCTCAGGCCCAGGTACCTCCCCAACCTGGACTGGATGAGGGCTGCAATCAGGAAAGGAAGGATTAGGGACCCCCCCAACAGAGAGGGCGCCAGCCGCTCCCTTGGCAGCAAACACCATGGTGCATCCAGGGGGATTTTTGTGTTTTGACTCAGAGGCAATAAGTCTGTCAAACTAAACCAACGCAGACTAAACTGCAGGAATGAGGAAAGCCCCTTGGAAACAGTTGGGCTCACCACTTCTGCCGGCTGGTGATCGGCTGCTGTTTAGCTCCGGAGGCGCCTCAGCGAGGGGGACTTTGGCCCAGCGGCTCCCTTCTGGAAGGTGGGCCCGGCAGCTGCAGCAGCTCCTATGGGAGCCCCAGCTTCTGGGCTTTGCACACCCAGCTCCTGCTCCTGCTCTGGGCCACGCAGCCCTCCCGGGCCAGCCTACCCAGCAGGGAGAACATTCGGCTTCATGCAGACAGCAATCTCGGGGGTAGCAAGGCCCACCTCCCACCTCCACATCCATTCTGGTCATGCCTTTGCCACTGTGCCCGGGGCAGTCTGGAGTGCCTGCCTGGATGCCACCCACCCACTTTCCTGTGGTCACTTCAGGCTCCAGGTGCTTCCACAGGGTCAGTGGCCCGCACAGGTGTCCACCCCACAGCACCAGGAGCCCGGGGCTCAGAAAAGTGACATGTCCAGCCCTCAGGGTGGTGCCAGGAATAAATTAAGATCTTTCCAAAGGTCCCACAGGGTAACTTTTTGTTACTCAGGATGTCTTCTCATGAGCACCAAAGGCTCAGCCACCCAAGGCAAGGAAGGGCAAACTCAGCCCCACCGAGAACACGCTACCTGACCTCCAATGCCAGCGCCAGCCAAGCCACGCTCCTGGGGACAGATGGAATAAGGGAGGTGGGGAGGCAGGTCACCCTGACCTCATGGACCCCACACTCCTTCTGACCCAGGACACTCTGTCCCGGCCGTGGGACCCAGGACACTGGTCCAGCCTCCCCTCCTTGCCACAGTGATATTCGATCCAGACAGAACAAGAATTCTGGGGTCAGACACAGGACCACATCCCTCCAGGTGTCAAGACAAGCCTCTACTCTGCTCCTGACGAGGAGTCATGGCGGATATGGGGACCTGGATACATCTTCCCCACAAGTTTTTATGGAGAAAAAATTTCAACCACAGGGAGCTTAGTGCCAGCCCAGGAGGGAGGGCCACCCAAGGGAAAGGCGGCCTTACAGGGCCACTGGCTGCTTTTAGAAACACACCCTGCTCACCTACCCCCGGCGCTGGCCACCTGAGGACAACAGCGGAACTCTCAAGTATAACTTTCCAGCCTCATTCTCCACCACTTCCCTGCCGCTGCCCTCCCCCAACAAAACACAGCCGCCCTATGAAAACACTGACAGTGTCCCTAGCAAGCTGCAGGGGTGGGTATGTGACTCCTTTGCCCCAGCACCTGGTTTGTCTCATTCTGGTGACGCACCTCGATTCTGATTTTGAGGACCCCTTTCCTCCCCTCCTAGGGTGGGCCTTGGTCTACCCCGAGCTCTGTGGGTAGGGGCGCAAGCTCAGTCTGCTGCATCAGAGTGTCACATATGCCCAAGACAGTGAATACATAGGATCAGTCACAGCCAATGCTGGGACTTTTGCTTAAATGACCTTCTGAGAAAGGGGCCAAAAAGAAAGAAAGTGCGTGCTTAACTAGAGAGACACGCGATTGCTGATGCCAGGGTTTGAGCCCCTGGATTCAGCTGCGCCTGAAACCCTTGACATTTTAGCTACACACAGTTCAGCAAACCAACCTCTTTTTGTTTGAGCCTGTTTGGATTGGATTTTCTGGCCCTTGCAACTGGAAAATCCTAACCAACTAGCAAGTCAAGCTTGTCGCTGAAGACACCGCTTCTTTGTTCATGCTGTTTCTTCCACCTGGAATGTCCTCGCTTCCTTATCAAGCTCTGTCCCACGGAGCCTTTGAAACAGGCTCCGGTTCCCTCTGGAAAGTCTTCTGACCTCTGCCCGGCCTTGTGTGGATGCCGCTGCCGTGCCCTCGCAGTGCCGGCGCATTCTTTCCATTCATTCTCCCCCAGCCGTGTGCTGAGCGCCATGGTCCCTGTCCCTGGGCAGGCTCCGTCCCGCAGGGAGATGCTGCGACCCCTCATTTTCTTACTGGTCTGCCTCTTGAAGGCAGAGACCAGGCTGCTCTAGCATCTGGCCCAGAGCCTGGCACACAGGAGGTGCCAGATAAATGCTTGGAAGGAGCTACCCTCAACCAAGACGCAAGTCATAGGGCAGAAATCCAAGCCTGTCCGGGAGCAAACCCTGTCAGTCCTGCCTTTACCCAGAATCCAGCTGCCCTCATGACCTCACTGCTTCCTCCGGGGCCCGGCACCAGCCCCTGGCACCTCGTGACAGCTGTAGCCTCCCCCTTCCCAGTTTGAATCCCGAGTGGGCTCCCGTCCCTCCTCCGCCCAGCCTGCCCTATGGCTCCACTCTGTGAAGAGACAGTGGCTCACAATGGCCCCCAGATTGGCCTCTGTCACCCCCTCTCCTGCCCCACAGCCTTCTGGCCATCCCTGACACATGCCCAGCTCCTGTCCAGGGGCTTTGTATGTCCCCAGGCCTCTGTCTCACTCTGGGTACACCGGGCCTGGGTGCCCAGGTGGCTGTTCCCTCAGGGCTCTGTGCAGAAGCCACCACACCACTGCGGCCTTTCCCAGCCATCGCACTTAAGCCGGCGAACGTCCTCTGTCCGCAGCTCTCCTGCCCCCGTGCCCTGCTCTGCGCATTCCACAGCACCTCGCGATGGCGTTCATTTGCTTCTCTGCTTATGACTTGTCCCTACAAGAACACCTGCTCCACAAGGGCAGGGACTTTGTCTTGTTCACACTGTGCCCCAGAGCCTGGCACAGTGCCCACATGGTAAGTGCTCAGTAAATGCTCGATGAGTCACTGAGCGACTCTTTCTGTAACACGATGCCACCTGTCCACACCACTGTGCTCCATAGAAATGCCATTCCCAACGGCCTCTCCAACCACACCACCTTCCTGAAGGGGTGCTCAGGCATCCATCTGTCTGTCTCTGGCCTGCTATAAAACCTTCCCCAGTGGTGCCAAAGCTCTCTTGCCCCAGGCCTGCCCTCTGAACCCCCCGTTCCTTGAGAACTCAGTCCCCAAATGTGGCAAGAGCTGAACTCTACGCAGCTCAACAACTCCAAGTGGGCAGGGCCAGCCAGTACCGAGAAAGCAGGGAGCGGCCTTGGCCCCTTCCCTCCATCTGCACCGGCCAGAGCCGGGGCACCAGCTCAGGCTGGGTGACAGAGCACAGGCCCTCCTGGACACGCAGCGCCCAGTGGGGGGAAACTCGAGTCTGCACCGGGGCAGAGGAGGCTCCATCAGCCCCTGTGTACCGAGCCCTGGGATCCCAGTTCCCAGCCTGCGCTGCGGTGCTGCCACGGCCGCGTCCACACAAGCCGCCCATTCAGGGGGCAGCAGCGGCGGGCGGCTGAGCTTCCTGGCGAGGTTGCCCACCCAGCACAGACCCACTCGCCAGGCGCCTCCCATCCGCCAGCCCGCCCAGGCGGAGTCCTGCTCCCCCGCCCCACTCTCTCTTCCAAGAAAGAATGTGTCTGGTCTGGATCCGACAAGACCACGCTGGCCCCGTGGCATGGCGAACAGACTTGTCCCAAGCACGACCGTCTGGCCTGGCGTCGGCTCTAAAGAAGTCAAGGGTCATGAGAGTTATCGTCGCAGGGAGCTGTGGCTCCGAGGCGGTCACGCCCATTCCCAGAGAGAGTCTGGGCGCCAGGAGATGCTGGCTGGCCGCCTCCTCCCCCAGGAGCCACACACAAAGTTCCCTTTATGGGAACAAGACAGGCTGGGCACTGGCAGTTGCAGCCTCAGGGAAACCCAGGTTTGGGTTTTCTCCGAGGGCACAACCAGGCTTTTGTCTTGATGCCGGCCCATCCCCACGTGGGCCGGCCTCCTCGGTGGGCACACCAAGTCCAGGCCCCACAGCCCTCCAAGCTGACCCTTCCGAGGCTGGGCACAGGGAGACACCATAGTGGATGGCAAGGGACGTGCACACAGCCACCGGACACCCCCACGCTCCTCATCGAAACCTCGCTGAGGCCCTACCATGCACCGAGCAACAGGATCGGGTAGAACCCGCCGCACAGCAGAGCCACAGATGGGACCACAGGGACAGCTAATTGGGGTGCAATTCATTGATGCCACAAATAGTTGTGAGTCCTCCTATGCCAGGCCTATGCTGCAGTGGGTCCCCAGGGTGATAAGGACAGAGTCCTGCCCGCCTGGAGCCCAATTCAGCTGTGTCAGAGGCGTCGACATGCTGGATGGGGAAAGTACAGGTGCGTGATTATCTACCAGAAAGTCAGTTCCCGACTTTGGCATGGACTAAAAACTCCAGGAATTGTGACCGAGATCGAGCAGCCCAGATGCCCAGAGGAGGGATCCCACAGCTGGATTTCGGGTGGCCGAGGGAGCTCGTACGCATCACCTGCAAGCGACCTCTCTGTGGAGCTCTCTGAGGATTGGCAAAGACCATCTCTCCAGAACCTGCCCAGCCTGGGCTCCCGGTGCCCGAAGACATGAGGGCAGCCGCATGTGAGAAGGACACCATCTCCTTGGAGGGAGATGGGTCTGGTCTTCCTCCTTCTCTGCTTTGTTCACATCTGGATTCCATGAAGACTAAAAATTAAGCTCTGATTAAGCCGCCCCTTGCCACAGACTCCAGGCCTGGGCAAGGGGAAACGTGGTCCATCCCCGACTCCGACCTTTGGGTCAGCCTTGGTACCTGGGCTCCACAGACAGCATCTCCTGAGACCACTGAGATCTCTGCCGAAGGCCCTGAGGGACGGCTGTGCACGCAGGCCAGGGGCAGGGATGGATACGCCCCAGCGATGCCATAATTCTACGGAGGCTGAGCGCCCAGCGAAGAGGCTGGGGCCACAGAGGGCCAGAGTGGAGTCGCCACCCGCCCTCAGCTCTGGCCCAGCAGGAACTAGTCTGTTTCGTCCTGACCCTCGAGGCCGCCAACTCAGCTGGGGCACCTCACGGGAGCGGAAAAGGCTGGATGCTCAGACAGTAGGTCCGTGGGGTTCCCTTTCCAACATGGCAGTGGGAAGGGGTGTCCTGCCAGCAACTGCTGAGGCAGCAAAGTCCCCGACGGCCAGAGCTGGGGAGAGGTGGCCGCCCAGCCCGTCCACTGCCAGCATCAAAGAGTGACAGCCAGACACTGTCACCGCAGGGAAGGTCACATCTGGGTCAGTGCTGGCGGCACGGGAAGGGAGTGAGCTATTCCCAAGGCCCATTCAGGAACCTCCCTGCGAGCCCAGACGTCTGACGAAGCCAGACAACAAAAGGAAGGGCTGCGAAGAGCGGCAGGAAGGGCGGCAGCGAGGGCTGACACGTGCTTCCCTCCATGACAGGGGCTCCTGCCTCCCGGCTGTCAGAGTGGTTAGAGCAAGGCCCAACCCACACACCACTGTCCCTCTCTGCCACCTGCCACCTATGTGCTGGCTCTCCTGACCCTCTGGAATATTCTGCCAATTTTCAGCCATGGTAGAACCAGCAGGTGGTCCTGGCCTCCCCAGAACTGGGCCAAGGCCTCCCCAGGCCACCTCCCGCTTCTGTCTGGCAGTGACTCCAATTCTCATAGGCTTTAGAGAAAACTCGTTGGCTGTGAGCCCTGGGCCCTCTTCATAAATAGCATCTATCCTTAACCATCAGGTTAGGGCTTTTAAATCCCTCTCACCAAGGGGACTTGGTAGATGATACAGACCGGCAGGTGAGCAAGTGGTTTTCTAGACAGGAATAAAAAATGAGACTCTGCAAAAACCTTGCAAGGGTGAGAGACAGGCACAGGCTTTGGAGCTGACAACTCTGGGTTCAGATCCCAGCTCCGACCCTTCACTGGCCATGAACCTCAGTTTGCCCATCTGCAATCCCCGGATAATAACCCTGTCTCATGGGGATGATTTAAGGAGTAGATGAGACGATGCTGGTGCCCACTCCACCTGGTGCCTGGTGCATATTAAGTGCTAGTTAAAGAGAAGCTACAGAGATGGTTCCAAGACACAGAAGGAGCAAGACAGATCACCAGGGACTAAGTCCCAGGGATATGTTAATACAGAGCCGACCAAGCCCCTTCCAGGAAGGGAGCTCGGAGAGGGCAGGTATTTAAATCACCTGCCCAGCGCAATTCCCAAGTATGCATCACCTGGGCACAGCCTTGGCCTGTGTGGGAAACAAAGACACCATAGCTGTCCCCCACAGGGTTCGAGGTACATTGAAAGCCCAGAGGGGCCACCTGTCAGCAGCACCTACTGGCATTAATATTGCTGCTGCTGTACCCACCGACCCCATTCTGCCTGTAAAACACCAGCCAGATACCCTCTGCCACTGGAGGACCTCTCCTGTGATCGTGGCAGTGCCCCTGCCTGTCCACCCTTCTCTGTCTCTCACCGACTCAAGGTCACGAAATTCACATCTTAACATCTCTGCCATTGGGCTGGCCCTAAAGTCAACAGCACATGACACTGACAATCACTAGCACATACAAAAACGGTGAACCTCACTTTCGACAGGTCTCAGTTGTGATGAAATATAGCATTAATGGGCCACCCAGTGTCCACCTCCCTCACCGATTCATGAGCTTCTCAAACGCCTTCTTACCAATTTTGGGCTGAATCCTTGGCACATAGTAAGTGTTCAGTAAAGGTCTGAGGACTTGGACTGCTGGAACACTTCTCTGTCGAGTCCCACGGTGATGATCAACAAGCTAGGCAAACTGAGATAAAAACACACAGGATCCGCTCTCTCCCAGGAACGGGCCCTGGCGCTTGGAGCCCTCCCGGTGCCATCTGGGATATTTGGAATTCCACCGCGCACACACGCGGCCTTTGTGCGGAGTTCCTGCTTCCCCTCCTGGACCACTAACCCAGAAACTCGACACTCAAAGAGTCGGCTAAGCCCAAGGAATGCAAACATGCAAGGCCCACCGGCCCAGACGCCTCTGCAGACTAAACTAAGACGGTTTAAGAGCTTTTTTCAGCTTAGTGTTTTTTTGGGGATTTTCGTTGTTGTTGTTTTCGATTTCTGAGGGGGTAGGAGGGGAAGGTTGAAAGGGAGACGGGACTATTTCCAGTACCTGTAATTACACGGCTGCCTTTTCTAGCCAGAGTCCCCAGCGAAGCCCTCTCCCTGCCGGGCCTGGAGTGGGAGTCAGAGACTCAGGAGCTCCGAGACTGCGAGGAGCAGGGAAGCGAGACGCTTGGGGGGATCTTCTGCAGGAGCCTGGGGGTGGCCCCTCCCCAGCACGCCAACCTTTCGTGCCCGCAGCTGATTGTAGCTCCACCTCACCAAACCCAGCCACGGCGCCTGTGACCTCAAAACCGCCGGTGACATAAATGAAAAGTCCCCCATGAGGGAACAAGACACATGAAGCCCACCCTCCAGGGCACCTTCAAAAGAAGGTGGTGGTCGGCCTGAGCAGGGAGAGGCTAGCAGGGGGTGCGCTCAGCGTCCCACGGTGGGGACACAGCCACGGTTAGAGGACGAGCAGCCAATTCTGTCTTTCCCTCCAGGTCAGTGGCTCCCACACACACCGTGTGCCAGACACTCTCTTAGGCACAGGGCTGCAGAGCCAGGTGGACAGAGCCCCTGCCCGCAAGGAGAGGAAGAGCCAGTCGATGGGCAGCCACGGACTTGAGCTGATTGGGTCAAAGGTGCTAACTCTTCCATGTAGGGGCCAGCTAGCTCTTTCATTCATCCGTCCGCTCGAACCCCACTGAGCGCCCTCTGCGTGAGGCCTGCAGCAGGGGCCCAATAGTGACCCACAGGGCCCCCGCCTGGGGCCGTCTCAGCACCTCCTCCGGCACTGTGGGGACCCTCATAAGCCCCCGGCCAGGCCCAGCTCTGTCTCACCAGCGCCCTCAGAGACCTGGGCTGGCCGGTTCTCCCGCTGCATTGCCCGACATACCTGGAAGTGGAAGGGGGAGGTGCCTGCTTCCCCCGCGAATCAGGGAATAAATCAGATCCTCTGAGCAACCTGCTATATAGAAAACAGCCCCACACCAGTGAGCTATGGAACCCTGAGAGGAAAGGGGTTCTCCTGCCCTCCAGGGCCTCCCCACATCTGCACATACCTGGGGTAGGGCAGGGAGAGGAAAGGCCAGATGAGAGACGTCCTTGAATGTTAAAGCCATCTGGCTGGGGCAGTCCAGGCCCAAGAGACAATGATGGCTCAGTACCACCCTCTGGTCTGTCCTGCCCCCGTTATAACCACCCCCCCAGAACAATGTCTGGCACACAGTGGGGGCTCTGTAAACGTTTTTAGAAGGAAGTGTCTGCCATGCAAATTTAGGAAACAGGCAAAGAGAAACTATAGTTGGGGGTGGGAACGGTGAGAAACAGACACCAGACATGTGGGGTCCCTGGCAGAGGGGCTCTTCCCCTGTCGGGAGCAGGCAGGTCCGGCTGCACAGCAGAAGTCACCTGACCCAGAGGACTTGAAAATGTGGGCTCCCCTACACCCCTTGGAGGAGGAGGAGGTCCTGCCTCTGAGCCCAGGGACGAGGCAGGCAGGTGGCCAGCTCAAGGCCAGAGCCCAGCCGTGGTCCTCCTAGGAGGTCTGGGGCTGGATGCTGGGAGACAGGAAAGGCAGGGAGGCCGCTCCCCGCCCGAAGCCCGCCGGGGCGGGTGGCTGGGCCAGCAGCTGAGAGGCCACAGAAGCAGCAGGTGTGGGTGTGAGAACTCGCTGGCAGCCTCGTGAGACCAGCCACCCTTGCTACCCTCCCCTCTCCCCCTTCCCAGCCACCCCTGCGGGTCCCTCTCCTCACCGCGGCTGACACTCGGGGCTGCTCCGCATTGAGGCCTCGGGGTGCAGCTCTGGCCCGGCCGGGGCAGGCCGGCTTGGCCTTCCGCGGCGTCCTTGGTGTCAGCCATAACTCAACAGTGGCCACGGCAGGACACGGGCATGTGCAGGCCGAGATTCCTCCAAGTGCCTGACCTGAGCGGGTCCCCGCCGCCTCCACTGCCTCCACAGGGGAACAGCAGCCACCGGAGTCCCGAGGAGGGGTGGGGGCAGCGGGGCCTCTGGGGCCACCCAGTCCTGCCAGCCTCTCCTCCCGCCCCCGCACTCTAAGATCCCCGATGAGGAGGAGGAGGAGCCGTGGGGCTTGGTGTGGTCCATGGCCACAGTGAATCATGGGCTGCGGCTGACACGGCTCATGTGGCCACACACTGGCCCACAGCCCCCGCGATGTTGTCTCCTGCAACCCTCGAGATACTGTCCTGCAGCCCCCACGATGTTGCCCGGCTCAGTGCCCTTCGGGCTCCCCAACCTCCCAAGCCCTAACACCTCTTTAGGACTCACTACAGGACACCCCGATGCTGGGCTCCTGGCCAGGGCCCCTCCTTTGTCATGCCATGTTATGGTCAGAGGCTCACATGATTGTCACCTGGCATGGGTGGTGAGTCCTCGGGGACAGGGACCCTGCCTCATCCTGCAGTGTGTCCAGGGACCAGCGGAGGCCCTGATCTGCCTAAGCTGCCCAAATTGTTAAACAGACAGAAGAACATTCCTCTGAAGGATGGAAACAGCTGCCTGCCTTCAGTTAGACCTGGGAGATTCTGCAAGATGAGTCGCATGCCCACTTTCACAGATGTGGAAACTGAGGCTCAAAGAGGCTGAGCAATTTGCCCAGGATCCAGGTCAGCAGCCAGCATCAAACTCATGGTCTTCCCCGGATGCTGGAAACCCAGGGTGGAGTCGGAAGGCAGCTTTGGGGACAAAGGAACATGGCAGGAAGGCTTTGTGGGCCACAGAACAGGACACCGTCCCCATTCCCAAGGCAGCCTGGAGCTGCTGTGCCTCGGGCAGGGTCCATACTGCTGAGGGACAAAGGGCAAGGAGGCAGAGGCCGGAGGAATGAACAGCCAGGGACTCTCCGGCGGGCACAGACCCAAGTCGGGGGAAGGCGCATCACTGTTGGGCCGCCGGCCACCTCCCTGGTGGAGGAGCTGGGGGTGGGGGTGCGTACCGGCATGTGGGTGCCCACGCCCACCTTCACCCTTGCCTGGACCCCCCGACCGCACCCTCGCTGGGCCACAGGAAGTGCCATCTCTCCCCAAACTGCAGCTTCCCAGAACCGTCCCTACATTTCCCCAACCTGCCCAGGAAGGGGAATGAGCTCAGCTGCTTCCTGTCCGCACCTGGCTTGTCACCAAGCCTGCGACTGTCCACCCAGCTTCCTCTGGCTCAGGGGGACACTCAGGCAGAGCCCGGCACACAGGGGCCTGTAGCAAACGTGGAATGAATGGAAAGTCAAACCGAAAGTCAGAGAAGAATAGAAAGTTCCCACTCAAGCTACCCGTTGACCTGCAGAGGCTCAGACAAACCTCAGTTCCCTTGCCACAGGAAATCACCTACATGTGGCCTTGGAGCTGTCTTTTCCCACCTGATGGCCTGAAAATCTCTACCACAACCCCACACACCCCCTTCTCCCAGACACCCAAACTGAAAATCCTAGAGTCATATTGATTTTGGTGAGGACATTTATTAAGCACTTACTATACGCCGGGTACCACCCAAGCCCCTGGTGGTTTTGCATATGCACACTACCTTCCACCAGTGACGGCCTTCTTCCCTTCCTCTTCCCTCTCCAGTTTTCACCATCCCAAGGCCCAGCTTCAGTGTCACCTCCTCCAGGAAGCCTTCTCAGATTCACCGGCTGAGAGTAAACCCTGATCCCCATCAAAAGCCTCTAGGACCTTATCGCCCTCTGCTTAATGTATTATCTGTGAATTATCTCTTCCCCTCCAGAGAGCACAGGAAGCAAACCCCAAAGATCAGGATTAAGGACTGTCAATTCCACAGCGTGTTTCCACCTCGGAGCAGGAGGTGCATTGGGGGAGGTGCACTGCCTCAGGCCTGGGATCCCGGCCATCGGGAGAGCGCAAGGCAGCCTGCCTGTATCACCTCATTCCACCCATGGGGTACTCTTGTTTTGAGACAGGGTCTTGCTCTGTCGCCTGGGCTAGAGTGCAGTGGCATCATTATAGCTCACTGTAGCCTCACACTCCTGGGCTCAAGCGATCTTCCCGCCTCAGCCTCCCAAGTAGCTGGGACTACAGACATGAGCCACTGCACCCAGCCCCACTGGGTACTCTTACACCCCCATTTCACAGATGGGAAACTGAGGCTCAGAGAAGTTCCACAGCACAGCCAGGTCACAGAGGCAGGAAATACCAGAGCTGGACTCCAGCCACCTCCCCAGCCAGGCTCGTAACTGCTTCAGCCCCCACCCAGACCAGATGCTTCCCAGGGCACCCTCCTCTGGAGAAGTAGCTCTGTCTTGAAGAAGGGCCACGCTGCTCCACGCAGATCCAGAGCATCACAGACCACCCGCATCTGTGCTCCCAGGCAGAGGAACTGAGACTCTGAGGTACAGAAATACTCCTGGGCTTCTGGCAAATGGCAACGTCCGGAACGCCCTACCTGTCCCCCCATCAATCAGCCTCTTCCCCACGCCCCCTCACCATCCGGCAGCCCCAGGGGTTGTGCCTGGCACAGCAGAGGCCCCAGGAGCCTGCACTGTACCAAGACCCATCGCTGTGCTAATGTCCAGTGTGCTAACGTCACCCGGTGAGCCCCGTGGGATGACACGCACACCCCTGCCCCATCCCCCGGGAGCTGTCACCCCTTCCCCAGCAGAGTCTAGCATGTCTGAGCACACCCCATCCTCAGCTCACCTGGAGCGGGTGGCTTGGCCAGCAGGAAGTGTCTCTTTGCCAGGCCAGGTCTCCTGGGGGTGCCTGTGAGCCCCACGGTGGGTGAGGCCGCCAGTCCCACCTGGCACCTTCCTCTTCACCCAGCTCCCCTCCCCCTGCCCAGTCCAGGGCAGGGCTGAGCCAGAGAGAGCACAGGGTGGCTGTGGTTCCCTCAGCAGGACCAGGTGGCAGCTGTGTCCCCACGGCCCCTCCACCTCCCTGACCTCCGGCACCTGGTCCCAGCTTGCAAATGACTAAGCGATTTCTACCTCAGAGCCCGTCTGCCAGGAGCCCGCTGGCTGCAGAACTGCGCCAGGCTGCCCGGAGCCGCACGCGCTAAACCCGTAATTGGCGAGCCCTCTTCTTGGGAAAGAAAACCCCCTCCATGTTTTGTTTTGTTTTGTTTTCCCCTTAAATGAAACAAATCCACCCACGTAGTTACTGGAAACGCAAGCATGTGAAACTGAACCGTTTGCAAAGAGAATTAGTCAGCAACCTTGTGAGCAG
>RJWJ010018341.1:0-31725 GCA_004363605.1 Indri indri | reverse complement strand
CGAGACCCCGTCTCTACCAAAAATAGAAAGAAATTAATTGGACAGCTAAAAATATATATAGAAAAAAATTAGCCGGGCATGGTGGCACATGCCTGTAGTCCCAGCTACTCGGGAGGCTGAGACAGTAGGATTGCTTGAGCCCAGGAGTTTGAGGTTGCTGTGAGCTAGGCTGATGCCACGGCACTCACCCCAGGCAAGAGAGTGAGACTCTGCCTCAAAAAAAAAAAAAAAAAAAATCCAGGTTCCTACATTGTATTAGTTCATTAAATAAGAAATGTCTGATTTTGAATCAAAAGTGTAGTTTATTATATCTCAAACAAGAAGCAGTACAATTAATCAAAGTATGCACCTAAACTGTCAGCACAGTTTTGTCATCTTAACGATAGTTTGCTTACGCCAGCAGCGATGTGGCCTGGAGAGAGTGGTGATGAAATAAAAAAAGCTGTTTTCCACAGCTTGTTGAGAATTGAATAACTTTTCCTTGCAAGAAGTAGTCCAAGGCCGGGTGCGGTGGCTCACGCCTGTAATCCTGGCACTTTGGGAGGCCGAGACAGGCGGATTGTTTGAGCCCAGGAGTTCGAGACCCCTGTCTCTACTAAAAAAATAGAAAGAATTGGCTGGACAACTAAAAATATATAGAAAAATTAGCCGGGCATGGCGGCGCATACCTGTAGTCCCAGCTACTCGTGAGGCTGAGGCAGTAGGATCATTTGAGCCCAGGAGTTTGAGGTTGCTGTGAGCTAGGCTAATGCCACGGCACTCACTCTAGCCAGGGCAACAGAGTGAGACTCTGCCTCAAAAAAAAAAAAAAAAAAAAAAAAAAAAAAAAAAAAAAAAAGAAGTAGTCCAAAGCCTGGAAGAAGTGGTAGTCAGTTGGTGCAAGTTTTGGTGAATATGGTGAATTACAGAGAGTTTCCAATTCCAGCCTCTGTAGTTTGAGCAGCGCTGTTTGTGCAACATGTGGTCGAGCAAGAGGATTGGCCTGTCTCTATGGACCAACCTCGGCTGCTTACTCACAAGCATCCTCATCGTTTTGTCCAATTGGTTGGAGTAGACATCCGCAGTAATCCATTGACCGGGTTTCATGAAGCTGTCTGTAGTGGATAATAACAGCCCTGGACCACCAAACAGACACCATTAGCTTTTTTTGATGTATATTCGGTTTTGGACTGTGTTTTCGCACTTCATCTTTATCCAACCATTGTGCTGAACACTTGTGATTGTCAAAAAGAATCCATTTTTCATGACACATAACAATACAGTGTAGAAATGGTTCGCCTTTGTGTGGTGACAGCAAAGAAAGGCAAGCTTTGAGACAATTTCTCTTCTGATGCTCCTTTGATTCATGGGGAACCCATCTATCCAGCTTCTTTACCTTGCCAATTTGTTTCAAATGGTCCAATATTGTTGGAATATTAATAGTGACATCAAACCTTGCTGTTAATTCATGTGTAGGTTGAGATGGATTCGCTTCCACTACAGCTTTCGGCTCATCATTATCCACCTTGGTCTCAGGTCGCCCACGTGGCTCATTTTCAAGATTAAAATCACCAGAAGGGAACTTGTCAAACCATGAATCTACTGTGCATTCATTAGCCACATCCTTTCCAAACACTTCGCTGATATTTCAAGCTGTCTGTGCTGCATTGGTTCCACGATAGAACTCGTACTTGGAAATAACAAAAATTTTTGACTTATCCATGGTTTCACAAAAATTGCTCTAAAAAAATGTGAAAAATAATCACAAGCCATAATGTGCATTTGAAAGACTGAGGATGTACCTTCGCAATAAAAATAAAACGAGAAGTGTCAAAGTGAAATGTCAGAGATATCAAATATCAAACTTAGTTCTTTTCTTTTTTTTTTAATAATGGTTTATTTATTGAGTCAGATATTTTCTTTCTTCTTCTTTTTTTTTTTTTTTTTTTTTGAGGCAGAGTCTCACTCTGTTGCCCGGGCTAGAGTGCTGTGGCATCAGCCTAGCTCACAGCAACCTCAAACTCCTGGGCTCAAGCGATCCTCCTGCCTCAGCCTCCTGAGTAGCTGGGACTACAGGCATGCGCCACCATGCCTGGCTAATTTTTGTTTTATATGTATTTTTTAGTTGTCCAGATAATTTCTTTCTGTTTTCGTTTTTTTTTTTTAGTAGAGAGGGGTTCTCGCTTTTGCCCAGACTGGTCTCGAACTCCTGAGCTCAAACGATCCCCCCGCCTCGGCCTCCCAGAGTGCTAGGATTGATTACAGGCGTGAGCCACCGCGCCCGGCCTATCAAACTTAGTCCTTAAGGAAATCGGACATTTCATACTTAATAACCTATTTACTTCCTCTTAGTTCCTCCCCTTGCCCTCCTGTTTGTATTCGTCCTTGTCTTATTGTAGAAATTATTTCACAGACATCTGGCTATCCTTGGTTGTCCTTCATATTTGAAATAAAGAACCGATTCTGGAAGGTCTGTGGACCTGGGCCAAGCTGTGGACTGGAGAGTTTGGGGGCATCAAATGGAGGCCTGGCTATTTCTTGGGGGGGCCTTCAAATGTTAATGTCTGTCGTTCTTTATCTCCAGGAAACTGTAGCCCAGTTTCCACTGCCATACCCGTTCAACCTCCTGACAGCAGTAGGGGGAGGGGAAATCAGCCTGTTCGCCTAATTCCGGGAGTCTAGTGAGGAAAGAGTTGGGATTTGGTCTCTGTGCTGACATTTCCTTCATGCCTCTCTGGTTCCCTACTTCCACACTTCTCCCTCCTTCACCTCCTGACCACGTCAACTCCCGGTACTCGCATCCACAGCCAGTCCTCATGGTCGAGGCCCCTGAATCCCACTTGACCTGTCCCTCTCCGGTCTACAGTGACTCTCCTGCTTTCTTGCCTGGTCTGCATTGGCTCGCTCACTTCTTCCCTGCTGCGTTCATGCCGATTCGGTTAGTTTGCCAAGTAGCATCTCGGCAACAGAGCCCGTGCTGGGTTCTTTATTGTCACGGATAAAAGGGACTCTCTCTCTCTCTCTCTCTTTCTCGCTCTCGTCCAGTCCGGATTCGGGACTGGGTTGTTAGGATACTCGCGCTCCTGTACCGGGGAGCGGGCAGGGAAGGGTAGATGGAAGAGAGGAAAAGGGCGAGAAACGCTGAATTCTAGTCCAGATTGGGAGGAAAACCTGGAGAGTTGAATCAAACTTCCTGACTCTATCGAGAGAAAAAAAAAAAGAACTTCGTGTTAATTTATAGGGATTTACTTTTCCATTTCCCAGATTAAATCATAAACTGTAAAAATAATAATGGCGCATACCAGCACAGTCATAGTAACAGTTGAAGATTATATTCATTTGAGACTGTTCATCCCGTGTGTCAGGATGGCCGAGTGGTCTAAGGCGCCAGACTCAAGTTCTGACTTCCTCAGGTTGAGGATTCTGGTCTCCGAATGGAGGCGTGGGTTCGAATCCCACTTCTGACACGAGATTCTTTTGCGCCCCCTCCCCCCCAATCCACTTTCTTCAGCCATCTCTTTATTTTCATTCTTCGTTCGACCTTTTCCTTTTCGATCCTAACAAAAATGATGGACCCTCAATGAGATCTCTCCCCTTTGTTTTCCATCTTGCTCACTGCTTAATCATGAATCACGTGCTCTTTGCTCTGGTTAGTTCATTAAAGGCACATTTACTAAATGCACATCAACCTAGGGGGCAGCCTCAGGGGAAAATTAAGGTGATGGGAACAGAATGACATATATACGGCCTCTGTGATTATAGCCTGATCCTGAGCTCACGGATTAGGATCGCATGTTACATGTCATTACTAGTCATTACTGGCTGTCAGAACCGATCAAAAATCAAAATGTTGGAATTGAAAGCAACACAGTTCACCCTGCTAAATCATCCGAGGCAAGGCAAAACGGAAAACGCGAAAGGTTCCACCGAGATTTGAACTCGGATCGCTGGATTCAGAGTCCAGAGTGCTAACCATTACACCATGGAACCCTTCTTCTTGATGTTTGCACATAAGGTCCATCTGGGGTCTCTTTCCTTGTTTTTTTTTTTTTTCATAAACTACAATTAAAAATAAAATACTACTTTAAGTGAAAGTTCTACGTTTATTCCTAATTTATGTAAAGTAATTTTTCCGGGGACGATTTTTTTTAATGAAAATCTCTGCGCTTCTCGGCTGAGAGGCAACAGAAGTGTCAAACACTGGGGTGGGAGGGGAAGTGGGAGGGGTCCGTACACGGTATCCACTGTGCCTTCCCAGATTTCTTTCTTTTTTTTTTTTTTTTAAAGAAGACTTATTTATTTATTTATTTATTTATTTATTTTTGAGACAGAGTCTCACTGTCTTGCCTGGGGCGAGTGCCGTGGCGTCAGCCTAGCTCACAGCAACCTCAAACTCCTGGGCTCAAGCAATCCTACTGTCTCAGCCTCCCGAGTAGCTGGGACTACAGGCATGTGCCACCATGCCCGGCTAATTTTTTCTATATATATTTTTAGTTGTCCAATTAATTTCTTTCTATTTTTGGTAGAGACGGGGGTCTCGCTCTTGCTCAGGCTGGTCTCGAACTCCTGAGCTCAGAACGATCCGCCCGCCTCGGCCTCCCAGAGTGCTAGGATTACAGGCGTGAGCCACCGCGCCCGGCCCTTCCCACATTTCTTACGCGCTCTCTCAGGGGCAGGGCAGGATCCTGATCCAGGAATATGGTTATTCCTGGAGATTTTGATTTGCTGCCATGTCCAACTCACGAAAGGACAAACTGGATTCGTCTCACCATTAGAAAGAGAGAAAAGTAAAATATAATATCTCCTTTGTACAGTTTCACGTGTTCTTTCTACGACATCTGTAGACGCCTCCAGAGCATCCTCGGAGTATCTTGCTTGGTACTTCCCTTCCCTTGAACTCCACTCACTCTGTCCCCCTCTCGTCTGCACTAACTCTCCTGGTTTCTCCTAGCATCTTGGTACTTCCCACTCACCTGTAATCATAGGCTTGAACTTTGAAGATCTGTCCTCCCGCTCCAAAAAGCCTTAAGTGCAGGACCGAGTCTCACTCTTCTTTGATAGCCCGAGGTCTGGTACTTAGTTTATCAGCATTTGCTGTATGAACGCATAAATGAAAGGATAGTGAATGAATGAATGAACTAATGAATACTCAGTAGGATAGCCCAGCTTTAGACTTTTTGAAGACTTTAGACTTCTTTTTGCCTTCACTCAATAGGCTAAATTTGACAGGGTTAAAAGATGCTAATTTCTTCCTCTTCTCCTTCCCCTCTGTCTCCCCTTCCTCTTCCTCCTTGGTCATCTTTTGCCCTTCAGAGTCTCAGCTCCCCAGGAGGATATTTCAGTGTTCAGATGGCCCCACAAATAGGTGTCCTAGAGTGTGAATTACCAATTGAGAATATCGTAGTGCTGAACACAGTCATTTGTTTTTTCAAATCTTAAGATAACATGATTATTTATCTAGTAACTGTAAAAACATGTAACAAAGAGACCATATATGTAGCATGACTTGAAGAAATAGGCATAAATTTCTACTTTAGTCAATATATATATATATTTTATTTCAAGGTATTATGAGGGTAACAAATATTATGGTTACATTTTATGACTTTGCTTCACCCAAGCGAGGGTTAGAGGCATGCCATTCCCCTCTACAATGCTCCCCGTGTCGTTTAGTTGCGGGTTTACCCCCCCATTCCCCTAATCCCTGGAGAGTATTACTGCCATGTGAGCACCCTTAGTCAATATATGAATAAATATTAATTATCAGCCATCTATGCTTAATGTGTCTCTGGTAGTCTCTCGAGGCTGCATTGCTAAGGAACCCTTGAATCATTATCTGGCATTCATTTTTTTGTTGTATCTCAAACCAAGAAAGTTGCCTGCAGACAAAATGCCTGCTCGATAAATATGGATTGAATTGCATACATCTTTTGGGAGGTGAGAAAGAAAACAGTTAAATTTGAGGACTTCTGGCTAAATGACTATAAGTGTTCTCAAATATTTACCCCCTTCCTCCAAACACTTAAACTTTCCATTCTATTTCCTTGAGTTCCCTAGCCTTAAAAAATGACCTAAACTATCTCAGACACAGCTAAATAACGGACTGGGTCTTTCTTCTTTAGCTAGCATAGGTAACTTTTTTTATGATTATTATTCTATGAGCCTCCACCTTATGTGTCAAAAAAAAAAAAAAAGACACGAAGAACAAGAAGAAGAAGAGGAGGAAGAAGAAGAAAGAAAAATAGAGAAAGAAAGGAAAATAAAAATGTCCATTGGTTTAAAAATGATATCAGGGCTTCAAAAGCCTACTGTTTAACTAAAGTTCTTAAACTGCCCTCTGAGAATAGGCAAAGGGAAAAGGGTCTACATGACTATTGTCTGTTTATTTCAGCCTTAGCACATTTATCCCCTGGAAAGAACAGTGAATAAAAACCCGAGAAATAGGGCAGATGGCCATGGGTTGGTTTATTTATTCTTGAGTCTGATGTTAAGAAGCCTGAATGTTTTCCTTGGAATTTCCCATGCTGGTTCACAAATATTGCATATCTGTATCTGACAGAACTCATGGTATATGGAGAAAAGCAGACAATTACACAAAACTTTCCTAAAGCTATGGTAAATACTAAAATAAGTGAGGGATTGAGCGATAGCGGAACACATCCAATGCCTACCAAGAGGAATATCGGATTAAGGGCATGAGGAAAGTCTGCCAGAGGAAGGAAAGGCTGAGCTGAGGCGTGCTGTACGCTCTCCAGCATGCGACATTTCTTTGCTGTATGTGTCAGAATGGGATTTAAAAAAAACTCAGTTAGAACTCGTAAATTCACTTGTTCAATTCATGATGAATGACTACTCATTATAACAACTCAAGCGAAGTGTTTAAAGTAAAATTTGTAATCTCCCCCTTTCCCTGGTCACTGTCACTGAGAACAATGAAGTGTGCTCTTCCATACATTCTTTATTCTGGTAACAACATATGTCAGACATCATTCATAATTCAATCTCATTCTTTACAGTAAAAGTTGTGCCATATTGGGGCCATATGTCTATGGCTTGTCTTCCCCAGTAGGCATCAGGGCAGGGACCCTCTCTCCTGTTCCCCTCCATATCCTCAGTACCTGATTGTAATTCTGGAGCGGGTAGGAGGAGAGTTCAAGGGAAACTTCCAGGAGAAAGCAACTGCTAAGCTGAGGCCCAGAGGATGAAAAAAGCTATGCGACCGAAATGAACTGCTTGGAACAAAAAGAGGGTGCCCCCAGAAAGACAAAGAGACACACTTAAAAAGACGGAGCGCCTGGAGCTGGTGGAATGTAAGGGCAGTTGCGTGGCAAGGCGCGACGCCTTTCGTACAGGCACCAGCTCAGATCAGCATAATTACGGTTCCAGATGTGAAATAAGAAGGCTGTTGCGATGCTGAGAACAGTGGCAGGTTCAGAAAGAATTCATTTCCTCAGTGGCGTAGGCAGCACCTGTCACCAGTTGCAGCGGATTCGGGAAGACTGATAGCCATTCACTGTCCATCGTTTATTGAATAATGTAATAAGGACATGCTGCTGTATCTGCAGGGCCCAAGCAAGTACCTGGCACATAGTAGGCGCTGAATAATTTTATTTTAAATAAACGAATGAATTAAACAAAGGTCTGTTATAAGTTGGACGCCTCTGAGTGGTTAAAATACAATGGTGGTCAAAGAAGTAAATTTCACATGGTAGGTACTAATTCTTTATAAATTGAAATAGTTAGCTGGAGGCCTATCATGTGTTAGACATTGTACATATGAGTGTCATCTCTGGCCCCTGGGAAAGCAGAAGTAGGAGAGGAACCTGCCTGACTAGGGAGGCTGTGAGAATTGTCCACACTGGGCTTGAAAATGGACGCATATCAGGGTAGAGAGGTGAGGTGGGGAAAAAAAAGCCATGGCAGCGGTGGGATTCGAACCCACGCCCCCGAAGAGACTGGAGCCTTAATCCAGCGCCTTAGACCGCTCGGCCACGCTACCATCCACGAATTCTTACTTTCTCCAAGCTTCCCGTGAAGTGAATATGGACCCTTCTCAGTCTGGTCAATGCACCCTTTGCCACAAGGCTACCCTCCCTTCCTGCACTCCGTCCCTGCGGGCCCTTTTTTTCCGCATTTCCTCCCGCTGCCCAGCATAGCCCGAGAACCCCCTGACCCTCAACACTTAGCTTCCTCACAGCTTCCAGGTGGTCCCTGAATGGGACGTCGCTGGTGGTGCGGGATGAGGCTCCTGCCACGTTTTCCACCAACGCAAGGAAAGGGGTCGCGGAGAAGGAGAGTTCCAGAAGACGTGTGGGCTCCACATCCTCCTGTACTCCAGGAAGTAAGCCCCCGGAATGAAGGAGTGAGAGCAAGTCCCGCTTTTGGTTTGAGCCGGTTGCTGATAAGGAGAAGCAAGGAAAGAACCCTGAGACCTCCTCTTCTCACCATTTCGGGGGACCCAGCACCTCCACAAAACTTCACGAGGGAGGCGAGAGTACAGTCCTTATTATTTAAGTTGTGTTTGCCTTTCAGAAGGTGGCGCGTCTACGAAAGCCCTGATCGTAGGGGGAAAAATCTGCTGGCTCTGGCCGAGGAGTGAGACAAGAAATCTCGGACCAGGTACAAGACCTTTGCAAACTCCGGGCTCAGTTGCCCTCATAGCCCCTAAAATCTCCGTAGAAAAGTCCATAGGGGAAACAGGGTTGGCCCCTACCTTGTGCTTGGCTTCGTCAACCAAATTATTTTAGACACGAATTAAATCACAGTTCCGCCTTATTTTGAAACAGTATGATTCAGAGAATTTAAAAGCGATTCTTTCCTTCACTGGAAATGCGAAAAAAAGAAAGGGCAGGCGGGGGAAGGGGAAATAAATTAATTAATTAAAAAAAAAAAAAAACTGAGTCTTATAGTGTTGTTGGTAGACATTCCAAGAAAGAAGGGCGACCAGTTGCCTCCTTAGCGCAGTAGGCAGCGCGTCAGTCTCATAATCTGAAGGTCCTGAGTTCGAACCTCAGAGGGGGCAACGCATGTGTCTTTGTTTTCATTTTTCTTTGTCCTAATTCAAAAGAAGCAAGATAATGAAAGAGAGGGGAGCATGAAGGTTTGAGAGTGGAGAAGATGTAGTATGGTGCAATATATCTTTATTAATTACTGACTTCGTTATCTTTTACCATTCTTCTGGAATGGCTTACCCCAGGTGACCATGACGTCCTACACGGAAAAACAAAAAAACCAAACAACAACAACAACAAAAATCCCCCGCCACCCCCTCCCCCCCCCAGCCCTGTCTCATTACATTGGACCTTTTTTCCTGCTTCCAGTGCTGTTGACCGAATTTAAGCCACCCAAAGTACAAGACGGTGGGAAGAGATAAAAAGAGAAAAAAGAAGAGATAAAGAAGACAGGCTGATACTTAAAGTCAAGATGAGCCCCTGAATCAAATAATATTGAAGAAGACTGGTATTTATTAAAAATTTCCTGCTCTTGAACAGCTACTGTGTGCCAGACACTATTCAAAGCTGTGACTCTATTAATCTATTCTCTTTCCGCTTCAAATCCACCCTCATATACTCTGTTCCCTGATGTTGGGTCTGGGTGTCTGCAAATTACATTTGACAAACACCTTTGCTCAATGGCTTTCTCTTAGGTTCTGTCAATAAAAGGAACCAGAGGGAGAGTGGAAGGCGGGAGGAGAGAGGAAGGGACTGCTTTTCTGAGTTTTGCCCTTCCTGTCAGGTCACTCCAGCAATGGCAGTTGAGTCCAACATCTACGTGTTCTTTTTATTTTTTCACATTCCGGAGAAGGAATGGGTCGACCCCCGTGAGTGGAGGAGACATATGTGTTCTTTTATGCATTCCCAGAACATCTCGCTGTGCCCTTACATAAGTATGGCAGCAGCAGCATGGCAGGCCAGTGCTTCCTGCTTAGAGCTCCCAGGTGCCTTTTCTCATTGGTCCTAACCTCTTCTCTTTTGTTCCTCCAACCCTGCAGGGAGGTAGCTACTTCCTGTGGTTATTATCTCTGGGTTACCACAGTATGTCCAGCCTCAATACTTAGTCTTATTTCTTAGCTAGACCCTGACTGATACAGAGGGGTTGCAGGTGTAACAGTATGCACAACAGAAAAAGCTCCTGCTCTCATGGCATTTACATTTTAGTGGGAAATGACAGACAATAAACTCTTAACCAAATATACAAAATGTCAGGCAGTTATACACACCATGAAGAAAAAGAAATTATAGTGAGAGAATACATAATAAAGGGGAGGGTGCTACTATATAATAAAGGGTAACCAGGGAGGCCTTTCTAATAAGGAGGCATTTAAGCAGAGGCCTGAAGGAAATGAGTGAGTGAGCTGTGAGGGAGAATAGAATGCCAGGGCAAGGGAACAGCAAGTACAAAGGGATTGGCAGAAGTGTGATTGGCATATTCAAAGAACAACAAGAAGACTAGTGTGGTTGAAGGTAAGTGAGCAACGGAAAACTTAATAGGACATGAGGGGGTGAGTATGCATGTAGATCACATAGGGTCTTAGAAGTCATGATAATGATCAGAGAGGGAATTTATTGCATAGGGGGGAGAAAAGACACCAAAGAGTTAAGTTAGTAAATCCAGGAAAAATTGTGGAGGTCAGCCGGACCTTCAGAAAAAGAGATTCTTAGTAAGGGAACAAAACAAGTACTATTGATAAAAACTGTAATTCAAGAAAAAAAATTTCCTAATTAAAATCAAAAGCTTCCACCCTGCACAGTGGCTCACACATGTTATCCTAGCACTTTGAGAGGCCAAGGCAGGAGGATCGCTTGAGGCCAGAAGTTAGAGACCAGCCTGAGCAAGATTGAGACCCCCGTCTCTACTAAAAAAACAGAAAGAAATTAGTTGGACGACTTAAAATATACAGAAAAAATTAGCCAGGCATGGTGGGGCATGCCTGTAATCCCAGCTACTAGGGAGGCTGAGGCAGGAGGATTGCTTGAGGCCAGGAGTTGGAGGTTGCTGTGAGCTAGGCTGATGCCACAGCTCTCTAGCCCTGGCAGCAGAGTGAGACTCTGCCTCAAAAAAAAAAAAAAAAAAAAAAAAAAAATCAGTTCCTGAGAGAAGTCCTTTCTAATCACCTGGAAGAAGTAATTTCCCTTTATAATTCATTCTCATGGAGATGTGGGAGGGTTGTGTAATTTGCTGTGTGCATAATTGTGTCTCACCTTAATTTTCTACTTCGATGTTCCCTTTATACTAATTTAAACCTATTAACATTTTTCATTTTATCTTATGATGTGGTTGCATAGATCACCTCAAATCTGTTTTTGAATAGTAGCATGAATAAATACGTAATCAGAAATGTACCAAGTGACAATCATCGTGTTAAACCCAGCCTTTGAGGAAGAAATTTCTGTTGTAGATTTAAGGGAGGAAAGCAGATGAGAGATTAAAAACTTGTCTAAAGTGACACGATCAAAACGACTAAATATGATGTTCTAAATGATGTTTTATTTTACAATAATAGGAGTAATAATGTTAACGCCTAATTTTCATTGAACTGTTAGCATGTTCCAGACATGATTTTAAGAGTTTACTTGCATTATCTCATTTAATTCAAAAACTGAGGTCATGAGATTATACTTTTATTTCTCTTAACATCTTGTAACCTCAACTTTTTCTCGAGAGCAATCATCACAAAGGCTGTTTTAAGCAGTTATGGTGTGATTCGTGGTTTAATGGCTGCTTCTCCTTTAAAAGGGTAAACTCCCCAAGGGCAGAAGTGATACTTTTCCACTGCTGTAAACCCTGGGCATAGCAAAACGCCTTGCTCAAAGTAAGTTCTCAAAACCTATTTTTGTGCCAGACATTCTCAAGGTCGCCGGGGAGACAGAGCATAACCTTTGCAGACTAAAGACAAATGAACCAGGTGATTAGGTTTCTAGGTATATACTACTTTTAGAAGTAGTCGTTTGGATTACATTACACAAGGGTGGGAGTTAATGTTTTTCTGCCAGCTGGGGGTATAGTTGTGAGCTATATTCAAATGGAGTAAAATTAGAGTTGGTAATAAAGGAAAGGAATGTCGGCAGAATTAAAGAAGACTTCAAAATTTTGTTCATGCACCGTTCTTCACACTAGAACACATAAGAAAGTCCCTCAGCCAAGAGCCCGGATAGCTCAGTCGGTAGAGCATCAGACTTTTAATCTGAGGGTCCAGGGTTCAAGCCCCTGTTCGGGCGGCCTTTATGTGGCTTTTAGTGTCAGCTTCTGACTTTGCGTTTGGAAAAGTTAAAACGCGTGCCGTTGTATGCGGAAACGGGTTCGTGAAAAAGTGAAAATACAGGACATGGCGTGCGGGACATATTACAAACGCTGTAAAAAAAAAGGAAAACTTACGAAACGCTTTTAGGGTCAAATATTTCGGGCCACAAAAAAAAAAAGGTAGGTGAATACCTGGGACCTCTGAAGTGAGACAACCCCAGATCTTGTGAAGAAAACAACTTTTAGGGAACGCCGTAGAGTAGCCATTAAATTGTATTACTCCCGTTATCTGATTGTGAGTGCACAGAGCAACCTTCTGTTGTTATTTGCTTTTCCATTGTAGAGTTTATTTACATAGGAGGGAATATGTAGATCAGTTACCAAAATGGCTATACTACTAGGTTCACATTCTGGCTTGGAAAGTCTCTGACATTTGGTTATTGTGAGTCAGTCCTACAAGCCTGAAAATCTCTGAGTGAATTAAAAAATATTTTCTGATTCTGAAAAGGAAAGGAACAGATTCTCAATGGTGATGGCTGCAACAAATATTAAACATTTTCTGAGGAGCTACCTGAACAGCCTGGCGACCCAGCTGTTAGGCCTTCCCCAAATTCTTAACTGCATCTCTTTTACTGTGGTAGATGCATGTTCCTGGAATCAGCCGCTGAGGATCCAGCAGGCACTAAGATGCTCCTGTGCCTCCTTAAGTCTGCACCAGAAGGAACTGTTGAGAGAGCTGTCCTGAAATACAGACCCCGGAGTCCAGACATTTTGAAGGAGCTTTCCAAGGAGCGTCCTCTCTTTTCCCAGCACAGGCTGGGTCAGAGAGGTGTAGTGTGCAGAGTGAATTATGGTATGTGTGACTCCCAAGGGGATTATTGTACATAATCCAAATTTGAGATGTCGATCGGCCTAGAGTAAGATAGCGACAGGAAGTATGAAAGGGAAACTATAACATTTAATATGGTAATTAATTCATTGATTTATTTAAGAAATACTTATTGTTTATCAGATACTGTGCTAGGCACTGGAAATATAGGAGTGGATAAAACAGATGCAGTGACAACTCTAATGGCATTTACAATCTAAGAGACTGGGTGAGGAATAGAAAATAAAGGTATTTAAAAAATGAAAGGACGAGGAAACTATATAGTGATAAATTCTGTGAAGAAAATAAACCAGGTCGAGGTGATGTGATGGGAGGCTGGTGAGTGACAGAAGGGATGGTTTATTAGTTTCCTAGGGCTACCTTAACAAATTACCACAAACTGGGTGGCTTAAAACAACAGAAATTTATTTTCTCATGGTTCTGGAGGATGAGTCCAAAATCAAGGTATCAGTAGGGCTGTGCTCCCTTTGAAGGCTCTAGGGAACAATCCTTCCTTGGCCCTTCCTAGGTTCTGGTGGTGACTAGCAATTCTTGTATTCCTTGTCTTATGGTAGCATAATTTCAATCTCTGTCTCTGTCTTTACATGACCTTCCTGCTGTGTGTCTTCTCTCTGTCTTCACATGGCCTTCTGCGAAGATGGAGTGACACCCTAGTCCAGTATGATCTCCGTTTAAGTAATTACATTTGCAAAGACCCTATTTCCATATAGGATTACATTATGAGGTTCCAGAAGCACAGGCATTTTTGCTGAACATTGTTCAATGCAGTATAGATGGGAAAGCCAGTCAGAACCAGATGACATAAGGAGGTCATGGCAAGGGGATTTCGTGTATATATGAAGAAGAAACAAGACTTACTGGGAACATTGAATATTAGAGGTTTTTTCTATCTGTCCATTCATTTTTTTTCAATAAATTAAGTTGCACCGGTAGAATACTGTCCCAAGAAGGAATTGAAATCAGAGGAACTTGGATTAAGCAGCTTGCCCATGAAGAAACAGATCTGCCAGAACTTCAAAAGCAGTCAGGAAGTAGACAGTTGAGACTTAGTCTCTTTTACAACGTCCATGCAGTTTAGGAATCGTAGGCATAGACTCAGGCAGAACAACTGTGATAACTTGGTGGTGAAGGAAGTGGGGACAAAACTGAACTGCCCCCTCTGAGGTTCGAACTCAGGACCTTCAGATTATGAGACTGACGCGCTGCCTACTGCGCTAAGGAGGCAGATGGCAAAGTGTTGTCATTATGTATTTTTAGAACTGAATTTTACATTAAACTTAACTATCCAGGTTACTTCATCTTGAATTTCTAAAATGAAGTGTTCTTATGGAACGTCTCAAAAGCTCAACAGCTTCCAAAAACCTGAATCAGATGAAGAAAGTCTTTACTGACCCTCCTTCTTTTGCCCCCCTCACTCTAACTGATCCCTACTTTTTACATAAAGGTCCCATCAGTTTTGTCTCGATGGAACTGGAAACCAGCCAGCTTCCTCCCTCCCTGAATATTCCTCTCTCCCTCTATACCGGGTCTTTTCCATCGGGAAAGTCTTCAAGTGTTTACTATCTTAAACAACAAAACAATTTCCTTTGACTAGGCGCTTCAGTCTCCAGCTATCGCTCTTTCATTTTGCTCCTGCACAAACTTCTTGTAAGGCCGGCTGTCCTCGTTTTTGAAAACACCTCCCCAAGTCCCATTGGCTTTTCAACCCACTGCACTCTTCCCGGATCACTCCTCCGTCTCTAGGAAGTCCAAAGAGGGTTCCGGGACATGTGGGACTCAATGGTTTAAAGAACGAGGTGCTCTTGGTGCAACCTCTTGAGAATCTGCTGGTATGTGAGAGCAGTAGTCATAGGAGAAGAAAGAGGTGAAAAGCTTGGTTTACTCACTGTTTTGGTTCTCCAGAAGATTGTCCTGGTTTGAGCACTTAAAGACCCATTTCCCGGGAAAGCCCTTCCTGAGATGTGAAAAGTCCCGGGTTTTCGTTTTCAGCGATGGAGGCGGAAGGTTGGAAAAAAGAAAAAAAAAAAACAGTGACAGCCCCATCCCCACCCAACCCCTCCCAGAAGCTGAATGAAACACTGATTTTACTGGCTGTCAATGGACTGGACAGGGCTTAGAATTATCCTACTTCTGTGGTGGTTGTTGCTGTTTTTCCCCTGGCCGCTGATGATGACAACCATAATTTTCGGTTCACTATTATGGGCTATTTAGTGTTGCTTCACTTTGAGTGGTGCTACTTAGACGCTTAATGTTAAGTGTTTGCAGTCGTGAGCGTTAACAGTTGGTCTTTGACTCTGTAGGTTGTTGTGTTGAGATAGCGCTGGTTTAATTTTTAATATTGTGAATATTATGACCATATTTTCTGAGAGTTCAGATAATGAAAATGAGAACGATTATCATGCAAACGCCAGCATGACCCAGCCATCACTGAAAAAAATCTAAATGTTTTGTTTTAATGACAGGACAGGCCGGGCGCGGTGGCTCACGCCTGTAATCCTAACACTCTGGGAGGCCGAGGCGGGAGGATTGCTTGAGCTCAGGAGTTGGAGACCAGCCTCAGCAAGAGCAAGACCCCGTCTCTACTATAAATAGAAAGAAATTAGCCAAACAACTAAAAATAGAAAAAATTAGCCATGCACGGTGGCGCCTGCCTGTAGTCCCAACTGCTCTGGAGGCTGAGGCAGAAGGATCGCTTAAGCCCAGGAGTGTGAAGTTGCTGTGAGCTAGACTGATGCCCGGCACTCCAGCCCAGGCAAGAGAGTGAGACTCTGTGTCAAAAAAAAAAAAAAAAAAAAAAAAAAAAAAAAAAAAAAAAAATGGGGGAACACATACAACTGGATTTGGAGGATAAATAATCAAAACAGAGCATACTGCATAATATTCAAGAAAGAATTTGGATGTGAAAGTTTTTAGGGAGACTGAGTCTTAAAAGTCTGGGATGAGACAGGCAAGAACTTTGGAATCAATCAAAGGTTTTTTTGTCTCCCAAAAATGACACCAATGCTCAGTCAAAAATAGCATTGGGCATACCATTACTAGAAAAGACACTCATTATTTTATGGCTCCCTTGATTATTCTATCTCCTGATTCAGAAGTTTCATCCCGTGGGCAAACAAAAGAGGAAATTTTGATACCATGTATCAAAATTGTATCAATGTCTCATGTATCCAAATCACTGCTCCTTGCAGTGCAGACCTGATTTTTGTCAGATGACCATGCTCTCTACAATACATCAAATGATGCATCGAATCACTGGTAACACACATACACACACACACACATCCCCTAGCTCTTACATACTTTAATTTGAAACATGGCATTGAAGGTCATCTTCTTGATTTGTATGAGGATTTAATAAAACCATCAGAAACATAAAGCAAACCATTGTTATCTTGGTCAAACAAAAGTTCGACCTTGTTCATCTGTCTGCATATCAGACAGACAGTGCAAATGTAAATTTTGGCAAATTCCATTCAGATTATAAACTCCTTACCAAAGAAAGTGAAAAGATCTTACATGTTAATGTCCCGCACACCTTGTACACACAACACTGAAAAAGGATTGTGATTTGCTTACTTGTGATATTGAGGCTTTCATGGTTTATTGAGGTTTACGGTAACTTTATAGTTTCCTCAAAACGTGCAGAAGCACTTAATGAGGTTTTTTACTTTATAGAAATAAAAGGAGATAGCGTCCTTAGACGTGTGCCTAAAAGATGGCAATCAAAATTGCTGGCCATAGAAAAGATGTAGAAATGTTGGCTTGTTGTAAAATCATATTTTCAAACTGTGAGACAAAGAGAAATGTCCCCTCTATTTTTTTTTTTTTTTTTTGTTTTCTTTTTTAGACAGAATCTTGCTTTGTTGCCTGGGCTAGAGTGCCGTGGCATCAGCCTAGCTCACAGCAACTTCAAACTCCTTGTCTCAAGGGATCCTCCTGCGTCAACCTCCTGAGTAGGTGGAACATCAGCTAATTTTTTCTATTTTTAGTAGAGCTGGGGTGGGGGGGATGTGCCGTGTCTCGCTCTTGCTCAGAGCTGGTCTTGAACTCGTGACCTACAGCCACTCTCCTACCTGGGCCTCTCAGAGCACTAGGATTACAGGTATGAGCCACCACACCTGGACTTTACCTCTGTAATTTGAAAATACTTTGAGGGTAAGAATGAAGAAAAGGACTACAGTAAAACAGAAATTTATACTTTCATTTGTTTGGAATTGTCAAAATTTCAACCAATTTAGTTTAAAGATCTAATTGGCTATTACTAGCAATTCATGAATCAGGCAACATCTCATCTATAAAAATAGATGCTCTGATGAGCCCAGCAGAGAAATGGGGTTTATGGGTAGAAAAGCCTGAAGAAACATAAACAAGGAACAAGAAGCAGATCAGTCATTTCAAAGTTACTTTCCTTAAAGCAGAGGGTACTTTCTTATTAGGCTGGCCCTTTCTATTGGTTGCAGTGAGTCTCTTGGTTTTCTGGAAAACTGGACGGTAGCCTCCCAGCTGACAGAGTGGACCTCCTCTTGGCCAAAGGGATCCAGAAAAACCCTAAAGCTGAGTTGCTGACCAAGAGAAGGGAGATCAGATATGGCTCCTCATGCCCCACTTCCTTTTTGGAGATATTCTTCCTAACAGCGAGATTCTAAATCATTAATAGGCTTAAGGCTATATATACAAGACAGGTGTAAACCACATCTGCAGGCCATCAATTTACTTAACAGATCACTTGAATTTCAGTAAATGTTCAGTGGCTTGTCTCTCATTAACAGACATCCTTATCTTAAGTTAAAATATTCCAAACCTTTAGACAAAACTTCATTTCTTTAACCAATTAGAAACCAAACAGCCAGGTGCGGTGGCTCACGCCTGTAATCCTAGCACTCTGGGAGGCCAAGGTGGGCGGATCACCTGAGCTCAGGAGTGAGACCCTGTCTCTACTAAAAATAGAAAGAAATTAGCTGGACAACCAAAAATATATAGAGAAAAAATTAGCCAGGCATGGTGGCACATGCCTGTAGTCCCAGCTACTCGGGAGGCTGAGGCAGAAGGATTATTTGAGCCCAGGAGTTTGAGGTTGCTGTGAGCTAGGCTGATGCCACGGCACTCTAGCCTGGGCAACAGAGTGAGACTCTGTCTCAAAAAAAAAAAAAGAAAAGAAATCAAACAATTTTTAAAATCACCTATAACTTGTAAACCCTCGGCCCCCTCCCACTTTGGGATGTCCCACCTTTTGAGGCCAAACCAATATAAACCCTCCATGTGTTGACTTATGATCTTACGTGATATAAACCCTCCATGATTTGACTTATGATCTTACGTGTAATTCCTGTCTCCATGAATGTATAAAACCAAACTGTAACCCAGGACTGCAGGTACATTTTCTTAGGACCTCTTGAGGCCATATGCTTCAGGCCAGTCACACACATTCAGCTCAGAATAAACCTCTTTAAATTATTTTACAGAGTTTAGATTTTTTCTGTTAACAATTTGATTACTTGGCACCTGGCACATTTGACTCCCTTCTGGTTTGGTCTCGTCTGTTGGGGCCTAGCACAGGAGCTCGGTCCAAAACTATGGACTCCCATAAGTTGTAAAATGTTATGTTGTATAGATTGTGACACAAAAACTCATAAACTGAAAACAAAATTCTATTTTTTTTGAAATAAGACTGTTTCAGAATGTCAAAAAAAAAAAAAAAAAAAAAAAAAAAAAAAAAAAAAAAAAAAAAAAAAAAAAAAAAAAAAAAAAAAAAAAAAAAAAAAAAAAAAAAGAGTACCAGGAAAGGCAGCCACATTAAATAGGACTTTATCAATTTCTTTACCAAAAGTATAACTCATTTGAAATGTAAGTTTTATTTCACAAGTTCAAATTACTGATATGTTTTAAAACCATTTTCCCTGAGAAAGAGAGGGAACTTATGATGACATTCAATATTCAATATGCTTTGGAGTATTTAAAAATTATGGACATCTTAGATCTGTGTATGATATGATGAATTTATAGATGCAAAGGACCTGATTAACAAACAGCTGGTCCACCAAAACAAGCCTGTAAATACAAAGTGAATGGACATTGTGGGGAAGCTAGATACTGATTCCTACAAGCCTAAAAACCTGCTGTTGCTAGTAAGTAAATTTCCAAGTACTCAATGCTCGAATGCTTTTGTTGAGAGGATATTTAGTGTGATTTTATCACATTGGAACAATACCAGGAATCTAAGTAATATTGGCTTGATAAGAGCAGAACTGCAAGTCAAAGTGAATTTTAACTTCGAGTATATTCAGATTTAGCACTATCTTAGAGAAACTAAAGATGTCCTAAATGTTGTAGCTAGGTCACAGAAACAATATTGGAAAAGGAAGCAGAAAGGATAAAGATATCCTACTGTCTTAGGATAGAAAGAAACATGCCATTGTTATTTTGTATTAAACTTAGGTAACAATAGGTAATTTTTATTAAATATAGGACAAAAAAGCTGATGGTTTTGCAAGCTAGTAATGCCGATAATCATGAAATCTAAGTTGTATTCATATAAAGAGGGAAGTAAAGTTGTGAGAGGAAGGGGATCATATTCTCAAGGAAGGTGATCATATTTCTTTCCACAAGAAGACTGTCCTAGATTTTATCTTAAAATATGTTTTTGTTACTATCTCTTTACCCTTTTCATCTCCTCCTTTTTCTCCTCATCCTCCTTCCTCCTTCCTCCTCAATTTGTGAGATCTCTAAATTCTCAGTCAGTTCTCTTTGAGCATGTTAAGAAGATAATTCCACCAAAGCACCCCCATCAGCTCTGTAGCCTTCCTTCCATTCAGCTCCAAATCCAGTCTTGCTGACCCAGGGAATCTCAAAACATTTTAGCATGCAATAGGATTTCTTCATCTGCATGAAAAACTGTGTCAAGGCACAGACTCAAAGTTTGTTATTCTTTTGTTTTCTTACTTTCTTCAAATCTCACTTCTCCAGATATATATGTCACGGAGAAAGGTCTCAGTAAATGTTGGCTGGCAGAAGGAGGCATTAAACAATTCTCTGCATGTATTTACTACTTACACAAGACGGAAATACACTGAACATAAAATTGGGCAAATGTCATGGTTTCTACCATTGAAAAATTATGGACAAGAACTAAAAAGGAAGAAAGAAAATACCCATAACCACTGTGGGGTTGGAATTGTGGTTATCTTTTGTCCTCTCTTTTTACTCTAGTGTTCTAATATCCTAACGATGTAACGAAAATATGTAGAACCATCAGGTTCCAAAGTGTCAACAACCTTGTCATTTGCTGCATGGGTTGCTGGTCAGTAACATTGACCTAACCTGGGAGTTTCTTAGAAATGCAGACTATTTGTACCCCACCCTAGACCTGCTGCCTTAGAATCTGCATGTCAGCGAGATCCCCAGGTGATTTCCTATACATACTGAAATTTGAGAAGCACACTCAATACAGTCCTTCACTCTTTCCCTTATTAAATTTACAGCTATTTGTTTAACTACCCATTTTGCGAGGATTCCGAGCACAACATAGTAAGCGTTGTTCAATCACATCTCGGCCAGTGCTTTCTTTGTCTCTTTGGCTGTTCTATCAGCCACTCTGGCATCGAGAGTGGCAGTGGCCTGGGCACTAAGGGAACTGCCGCGCGGATCCCGCCTCCCAGCACACACGCCGGCGGCCGCAGCCTCCAGGCCCTGGCTGCCACCAGGTCGAGCGCCGGGCGCTGTGGCGCGCGCCTGTAGTCCCAGCTCCCGGGGAGGCTGAGGTCGGCGGATCGCCGTTGCTCAGGGGTTCGGGACTACGGCGCTGTGCGGAGCGGACGTCCGCACCGAGCCGGGCACCAACATGGGATTCCTGGGGGAGCCCGGGTGTACCAGGTTGTCTAAGGAGAGGGGACCCGGCCCAGGCCGGACACGGAGCAGGTCAAACTCCCCCGTGTTGGGCTGCGGTGGGACTGCGCCTGCGAGCAATGCCTGCAGTTCTGCTCGGGACATCTGACGGGACCCGATCTCTTTTTTTGTTACTTTCTTTTTCAAGATTTTCTTCTTTCAAATCCCCAGCATTGTTTCTGCATTACAGAAAACCACGTGACTTCACTGGTGGGGTTTGTAGATGCTACTTTTTGTTCAAATTGCATTGCATGACAACTTTATAATCTAAGAGATTTGCAGCAGATCTGAATTTCCAGCATTTACGGGGACTTCTCACACAAAAACCTGCATACAAATATTCTTATTGGATTGGATAAAAGACCTAAAGAGTCATTTCACCAGACAAGATATACAGATGGCATGTAAGCACATGAAGATGTTTTCAAAATCCTTAGCACTAGAATAATGCAAATTACAACCACAGTGAGATATCACTATACACTTATCAGAATGGCTAAAATAAAAATAGTCGCAACACCAAATGCTGATAATGCTGTATACACTGTTGGTGGGAACGTGAAATGATTTAGCTACTCTGGAAAACAGTTGGCAATTTCTTAAAATTAAATGTGCAAGTACCATACCACCTAGTGGTTGTACTCCTGGGCATTTATCTTGGAGAAAAGATTTATGTTCACACAAAAACCTGTACACAGTGGAAACAACCCAAGTGCCCATCAATACATGAGTGGATTAAGAAAATGTGGTATATATACACCATGGAATTCTACTCAGTCACAGAAAACAATAGTGATACATTACCTCTTGTATTATCCTGGTTAGAGCTGGAGCCCATTCTACTAAGTGAAGTATCACAAGAATGGAAAAAGAAGCACCACATGTACTCACCATCAAATTGGTATTAACCGCTCAACACTTAAGTGCTTATATAGTAACATCATTCGTCAGGCGTTGGGCAGATGGAAGGGGGGAGCGGGGGATGGGTATACACACACTTAATGGGTACGGTGTGCACAGTTTGGGGGATGGACACACTTGAAGCTCTGACTCGGGTGGGGCAAGGGCCGTATATGTAACCTAAACATTTGTACCCCTGTAATACGCTGAAATTTTTAAAAAATTAAAAAAAAAAAGATTGTGGGGATTTAGTGTAAAAAATAGAATGTAAAACATCTCAATAATTTTCTTATTGATTACATGCTGAAATGACAATACTTTGAACATATTGGGTTCCAGATAATATGTTTTCAAAATTAAAAAAAAAAACCTGTACACAAATGTTTACTAGGGCTTTATTCATAATAGTAAAAAACTGGAACAGACTCAGATGTCTTTCGGTGGGTAAATGTTCAAACATATTGGTAAACGCATACCACAGAATGCTATTGAGCAGTAAAAAGGAAAGAACTATTGACGCACTCAACAACCTAGATGAATCTCTGGAGTGCAAAAAGCCAATCCCAACAGTTTCCATAATGTATGATTCCATTTATATAACATTTCTGAAATGACAAAATTATAGAAATGAAAAACAGATTAGCTGTTGCCAGAGGTTGAGGCAGGGGGAAGAGGGAAGTGGATGTGGCTATCAAAGGGCACCATGAGAGATCCTTGTGGTGACGAAATGTTCTTGACTTTATCAATATCAATACCCTGATTGGGATATTATATTATAGTTTTTCAAGATGTCACCAATGGGGCAACTAGGTAATGGAGATATAGGGTCTTTCTGTGTTATTTCTTATAACTGTATGTGAATCTATAATTACCTAAAAATTAAAAATTTAATTTAAAAAAGACAGAGGTCAGAACCCTAAGAAGTAGCCATTTCTAAAGAGCCATTAAAGGGTGGAGGTGGGGTGGGGTGAAGGCTGAAATGGAGCAGCCAGAGAGTATAGAGAAAAAAGGGGAAGAGTGGAGCCCCAAGGTCTAAAAGAAGACTGCTTCATGAAGGAAGGATTGTCAAGGAGTTTGCATCCTGTGCAAAATTAAGTGTAGAACCTAAAAAGAGCCAAATCATTTGAAAGTTGGGAAGTTGATGATAATGGTCCCTGAGATTGGAAGGCAGACATCAGCTGATGGATGAGCAACTGATGAGGCAAGGAAGTGGAGAAAAACACTGTTCTTCCACAAGTTTGGTGGTGGGTGGAAAGAAAGAGACTGGGGATAGTGCAAGAGGGCAAGATAGAAGGGCATGGGTTCCATTTTTGCTGTCTGAAAATGGAGATTTAGGTATTCTGTAGTTTGAAGAGAGTCCGGTAAGGAAGAGAGAGATCAAAAGGCGCATGGGCAGAATAGAACCGGGAGAGGGGTCAAAAGCTCAGATGAAATATTAAGTAACCTTGAAAATAAGAAAAAAACTTTCCCTGTGAGGGGGAAGAAAGAGATTGGGATATGCAAAGAGGTAACAAATTAGGAGATGGGGGAAAGGAGGCTGAGAGAATACCGTGGCTCTCTCTCCTTCAAGGCTCAGCATCCTCCCACCCCCGCAGCCAGGAGCCACCTCTTCACTTAAACTCAACTCAGGTGACTCCCTGTTCTAGGAACCTTTCCTTCAGCTCTCTTGTCATGCCTCTATCGATCCCTTCAGAGTTGCATAAGAGTCCACTTAATGAATATTTATTGAGAGAACATAAATAAAAAAAACGTAATTGGTATACCTCATATTAAACTTCTCTCTTCCACATCTGTTTGGACAACCAGTAGTACCCTTTGCATTAGGAGTTAGCAGAGAATTAAGACTAGGGGGAAAAAAAGGCTCATAAAGTACAAAGAGTAGAAGAGGGCCTTTAGTATTTGACTTTGGCTTATGGCTGTTGGGATAACTCCATGGGAATGAAGGGGTAGGTTTGGAGAAACAGGAACATAGAATAAGTGGAACAGAGCTCAAATCAAGAAAGAAGGTACTAAATACAACAAAGAGAGACAAGTGATTTTCCTTCAGCACATTTGCCTCTTTTCTATCATCTAGGGAGATGTTGAAACCCACACCTAGGGTTCTCCTACTGGAACAGTCGTTCTATCTCACAGTCCTCTTCTATCTTCCTTCATGAATTTGTGAAAAATTTGTCCCTTTATTTCATTTTAAGTAATATTTCCATATCTGTACAGGTAAAATTCAGTATTAAAAGTGGACTCATTCTGCCGAAACCCGGGATCGAACCAGGGACCTTTAGATCTTCAGTCTAACGCTCTCCCAACTGAGCTATTTCGGCTCCGTTTTCGTCGCTTCAAAATAAAGTGTAATGACTTTATCAATTACATCTTCTTAGCCCCTAAATATTAAGTATTTATTTAAAAAACACCGTAACAAACACTGTGAGTGAACCAAAAAAAAAATTTAAAAATTGTTTCTGTCTTCAAACGGTTCACCATTTTAGGAGGAGAAAGGCAAGAAGACTACACAATTAAGGCTACAATTTATTCCCGGTTGAATCCAAATATTGAAGCGGAGGACACTCCGTCGTCCTTTTGAATTACTCCTTTTGCGATGCCACACCTCCTTGTAGTTCAGATTTTATTGGTTGGTGCGGAACAGGAGGTGGGTACATGGCAGTGCCCTGACTCATGGAGGAAGTGGGAACAGGAAACTATGCACAGGTGGAGTCCTAGATTCATAGAATTCTTTTAGAAAGCTTCTAGTACCTTCCCTGGTGGTCTAGTGGTTAGGATTCGGCGCTCTCACCGCCGCGGCCCGGGTTCGATTCCCGGTCAGGGAAATCAGCCTTTTTTTTTTTTCTTCCCCCACCCCAAGGCAAAGAGGAAATCTCTAATGAGTAAATATTACATCGGGTATGAGTGAATTTTCATTTTTCATACGAGTTGTTTCCTGCCCAGAGACCCTACGCCTGTCTTGCTATGTCAAATGAAAAATGATTTTCAAGAATTATTAAAAAGTTAGGCCGGGCGCGGTGGCTCACGCCTGTAATCCTAGCACTCTGGGAGGCCGAGGTGGGCGGATTGTTTGAGCTCAGGAGTTCGAGACCAGCCTGAGCAAGAGCGAGACCGCCTCTACTAAAATTAGAAAGAAATTAATCGGACAACTAAAAATATATAGAAAAAAATTAGCCGGGCATGGTGGCGCATGCCTGTAGTCCCAGCTACTCGGGAGGCTGAGGCAGAAGGATCACTTAAGCCCAGGAGTTTGAGGTTGCTGTGAGCTAGGCTGACGCCACGGCACTCATTCTAGCCCGGGCAAAATAGTGAGACTCTGTCTCAAAAAAAAAAAAAGAATTATTAAAAAGTTATTAATGAATACTTAATCTGGTGTAGACCGAGTGCCCGGCACTTCACAATTTTTTTTTTTTGTTTGTTTGTTTTTATTTTTTCTTAACACTTTTTTTTTTTTTTTTTTTTTTTTTTTTTTTTTTTTTTTTTTTTTTTTTTTTTTTTTTTTTTTTGTGACAGAGTCTCACTCTCTTGCCTGGGGCGAGTGTTGTGGCGTCAGCCTAGCTCACAGCAACCTCAAACTCCTGGGCTCAAGCGATCCTACTGTTTCAGCCTCCCGAGTAGCTGGGACTACAGGCATGCGCCACCATGCCCGGCTAATTTTTTTCTATATGTATTTTTAGCTGTCCAATTAATTTCTTTCTATTTTTGGTAGAGACGGGGTCTCGCTCTTGCTCAGGCTGGTCTCGAACTCCTGAGCTCAGGGCGATCCGCCTGCCTCGGCCTCCCAGCGTGCTAGGATTACAGGCGTGAGCCACCGCGCCCGGCCTCACTTCACAATTTTTAAGTCATCCAATTGGGTGATTCAGTGAGTGGGAAATTTCGGAGGCAAATGATTAACTTTAAAAATTGGTTGTTGAGATTAGCATAACGCGTTGGAAAGACAATTATGAAGATGAGAGGGAAGAAACGGGGAAGTAGTTCCCGGGATATTTGATTTAAGAACTCGCTGCGCGGAGCTTCCGAAGCTGCAAGAGCCGCGGGGGGTTAAACACTCGCTCCCGCTCCCTGGGATTACTCGGCTCCACCCCGCTCCAGCTGGCGCTGGGGTACAGCCCCAGAACAGCGCACGGCAGCTGGGAATCCTGGGCCAAAGCGGTCTCCGCTCTGCTTGATCTCCCCGGAGCCTCAACCTGTCTTCGCCAGTGAACGTACAAATTACCCGTTTTTTCCCTAAAAAAGGGAATAGGAAGAGGTCATAAGCATCAAAGGGAACTACTGTCACAAAACTGAGAAACGGGCAAACGATGTATTCAGCATCTCTGAATGCGCACCTGAGAAGTTTACTGATAGCTACCCGAGAAAAGGCAGACTTCATTATTCTCCTGATTTTTGACAAGATTCCGTGTCTCTGTGCTAATTGGCTCCTGTCTGATAGTGTTGAGGCATGAATCTTTATTACTTGGTGTCAATCTAGAAATAATCAAAAGGCTCGGGATCCAGTTAGATGAGTTTATTCTAGTGCAAAATGTGAGGGGCGTCCTAGCAAACACTGACACCAAAGAAAGGTGATCAATGTTCCCTGTGAGGAGGATCGTTTATATAGGCAAACACTGAGGTGCTGACAGAATTCTATTTTCCATACAAGGCTAACACATACATACAAGATTTGATGGCTCCTATTGACTACACTTTAAGGGGGTTGTTTAACGTTCTATTGTGAAGAGGTAACAATCACAAGGGTCTTTATCTCCAGAGTCATTTAGCCTAGGTTCGAATGAAGACTAGGGAGTCTGGTTAATGTATTGTATCTCAACACAAAGGTCAGGAAGCAATGGTCAGGCACCAGAGAAGAAAAACAGCCATGTTTCATAACTCTGCTTCCAGGGATTAATTTTTCCCCTTGTCATAATAAATCTGGAAGGTCCTGAAATTGCCGATTCTTTTCACATTGCTCTAAATTGCAGACACAAATGTATTTATTGCTTATTATTTCTTTCTTATTTCTTATAAAATTTCAATGCACATGTAACTTCTCCACAAACTTCCAAACAAAGATCATGATGTCCCTGATCTTGTTTTACCAATAGATGGGGGACATAATGTTTTATGAACACGTTAAATGAAGCAGTACTCTTTTTCTCATTAATTGCACATTCCCTTCTCCCCTCCTCCAACCCCCACACATAGATTCACAATTTTCAAAACTTCCGTGCGCTGGGACTCTCCTTTGTCAACTTATCAGTTCTCTCCTTGAGTTAATAAACTTTGACACATTATGTAAGATCAATTTGACTAAGAAATTTTGTTTTGACATAAGTATAAAAGTAGTATAGTTTGTCAAATTCCTATATGTACTATAGCTATTCTGTGCCTTTCTGTCTGAGGACTAAATTCTGATCTTTTTCTTTTGCCCAAATTCCTTTCTAAGGGGGCCTGGTGAGTCATGCCTACAAATGATAAAATCTCACTAACTAGGTTTTGTTAACTCTATATAATGTGGTTTACTTCCTAACCTGATTCTGGTATAGCATCACATGAAAGATGGAAGACCCTTATCTTAACCCCTTTCCTCTGACTCCTGGTCTTTTAGACAAAGCCTAACTCTTTCTGCCAATTGTCAACTAAAGAATCCCTAAACCCACCTATGACTTGTAAGCCCCCACTTTGAGATGTCCCACCTTTTCAGGAAAAATGAATCTACGCCTTCCATGGATTGATTTATGACTTTGCCTGTCTCCTTGAAATGTATAAAACCAAACTGTAACCCAACTGCAGCAAGTCCACTTGCTCAAGGCTTCTCAGACATGGCTCTGGGTCATGGTCCTCAAATTTGGCTCAGAATAAACCTCTTTAAAATGTTTCACAGAGTTTGGCCTCTTGTTGACAAGTCTAATGTTTCATAGGAATTCAACCCTCTAGGCCTGGTGGCAATCACTTCCTGAACACCACCCTCTTCTCATGATATTGTACTTTGTCTCCTCTATGTTATTGTACTTTGTCTCCTCTGTGTAGCAAGAATCCTTTGGCTCATTAGTTTTTATGTCTTCGTTTTTAGGGAACAGTTTTTTTGGGACCCTGGAATATGCTCACGGAAGGAACTATCTTGATTAATGCCTGTATTTTGTTTTCCTTTTTTTTTTTTTTCCTTTTCCAGATAAAGCTAATTGGATTAGAGACAAAGAACTCTTCTTTGAAAGCTACATGATTTTCTTTCCTTCTTCTATTATGAACTATTACTCACTGTCTATGGAGGGAAAAATCCCCCAGTTCTGTATTTTTACACAGTAGGTTTTGTTTACTCATCAGACCGTTAACTGATTACTTGTCAACTCAGAGCAAAAGTGGCCAAAATATAACACGATAAAATCCTCAAGACAAGAGGATGATAGAGGATGTAAATGGCTGTAAGAAAAGGACAACAGATGGGGCCAATAAATTAATCTGTGAATATTGAGAGCCAGTAGGCTTGTACTACACTAGTCACTGTGGAAAATGAAAAATGAGCAAGACACAATCTTACCCTCTTAACACCCTTAAACCCCAGTTTTCTCATTTGTAAAATAGAAATAAGTATTTACTGTATAAAGTTGTGAAAAATAAGGGAAATAATGTACAAAAAGTACTCAGCCATACTATTGTCTGAATCCATACATTATTATTTCCATTATCATAATTATTATGTCTATGGTACTTATGTTGAGGGGAGGAGACAGACAGTGTGTCAATGGAAAACAACCCAAACTCTGTAAAATAATTTAAAGAGGTTTATTCAGAGCCGAATATGTGTGACCAAGGTCTGGAGAGCCACACCCAGGAAGCCTTGAGCAAGTGGTCTCACTGTGGTTGCGTTACAGTTTGATTTTATACATTTCCAGGACATAGGAATTACACGTAAAATCACAAATTAATACGTGGAAGGCATACATTGGTTTGACCCAAAAAGACAGGACATCTCGAAGTAGGACATTACAAGTTATAGGTGGGTTTAAAGATTCTTTGATTTGCAATTGGTTTAAGAAATGAAGTTTTGTTGTAAAAGCTTGGAATGTTTTAAGTTAAGATAAAGAAGTCTGTTAATCAGAGACAAGCCACTGGACATATACCAAGATTCAAGTGATCTGTTAATAAATTGATGACCTGCAGGTGTGGTTTAACCTTTGTCTTACATGGCCTTAGGCCTTTTAATGATTTTGTATCTTACTGTTACAAAGAATAACTCCAAAAGGGACAGGGCATAACTAGGCATGTCTGATCTCCCTTTTCCTCATGGTCAGCAACTCAGCTTTAAGGGTTTTTTTTTTTTGGAGGGGTCCCCTTGGCCAAGAGGGGGTCCATTCATTTGCCTAGAGGGTTTAGTATTCTATTTTAGTTCACATGAATAAGTTTTTTACTGGGCAGAAAACATGCTAAAATGAAGTGTGGAAAAGCACAATGGTGGGTGTGTGTGTGTGTATGACAGAGAGAGAGAGAGCGATCTGCAGGCAGGGTGGAGAAGGCCCTATTTGAAGTGGGCTTTGAAAAATGAACAAGATTTCTGTGAGGGAACAAAATGAAAAAGGGCATTCCAGGACAAGATATCAGGAGAAGCAAAAGCACAGGATTATGAAAGCTCTTGAACCATTTAGGACTTCGACTTCTGAACTAGAAACCTGGAAAATCTCTGCTACTGATGGTTTTTTTTTTTTTTTTTTTTTTGAGACAGAGTCTCACTCTCTTGCCTGGGGGTGAGTGCCGTGGCTTCAGCCTAGCTCACAGCAACCTCAAACTCCTGGGCTCGAGCAATCCTACTGTCTCAGCCTCCCGAGTAGCTGGGGCTACAGGCATGTGCCATCATGCCCAGCTAATTTTTTTTCCTCTATATATTTTTAGCTGTCCAATTAATTTTCTTTCTATTTTTGGTAGAGACAGGGGTCTCGCTCTTGCTCAGGCTGGTCTCGAACTCCTGAGCTCAGAACGATCCGCCCGCCTTGGCCTCCCAGAGTGCTAGGATTACAGGCGTGGGCCACCGTGCCCAGCCTCTGCTACTGATGTTGACACAGTGTAGGGACAGGACTCAGGCCTTGCTTCTGACCAAGGGAGGCAACATGGGACAGCATGACCCAGCCTAATTAACTGTAGAAGAAAAAAATACCAAAAAACCCTCCAAAACCCAAATGAATTCAGTCCACTGGAATTCAGCCCAAGAGGGGGACAAACTATCTGTCTCTTGAGTAATGTTTTCCAAGACCACTGAAGCAAGATGCTGATGCTAGCTGATAAGGAAATTGGCTGCAAATAAACCATACCCATCTGGATCTAACCAATTCAAGCCAAAAAAAGACCTCCACACTGACCTTACCCTGACTTTTCCCTCATTATAATCTTGTTTTAATGCTAAAAATCACACCCAGGGTGGAGATTTAACATGCTAATGAGATATACCACATATGAAGAAACGTGTAATAAAACTATGCAGGCACAAGAAAATTTCCACCTCCACATGCTTACATGTCATCTTTTTCCCTCCTAAGCCTCTTTAAAACTCTCCCCGAACTCCTCTCTGGGAGCCAGCCTGAGGATTTTTTCTTTGTGCTGTCTCTGTTGTGTTTGAACACAAACCCCAATAAAGCCTTGCCTGTCACTCTCATTCAGCTTCTTGCTAATTTCTTTTATGACAGCCCAACCAGGTTCATTGCCTGCTGCTCAAGAGGAAGCCAATACAGTGAGACAGCAGGGGTTATAGCAGAGAAAGAGTTTAACATGGCAGGTGCCATGCGAAGAGACAGGAGGAATTTCTCACATCTGTCTCCCTGAGAAGTTGGGAGAAAAGGTTTTTAAAGATAGTTTGGCAGGGAAAGAGCCTAGGGAATTGGGACTGCTGATTGGCCAGAGATGAACTCATAGGGTCAAGAAGCAGAAATTGTCTTATTGTGCTGAGTCAGTTCCTAGGTTGCAAGACCAGTTGAGTTGGTTCCTTGGTATGGGCCACTGGTTTGGTTGGGTCAGTTGGTCCACTGGAATGCAGGGTCTGGAAGATATCTCAAAGACCAGCCTTAGGTTTCACAAGGGTGATGCTATCTATGGGAGCAATGAAGAAAGCTAAGAATCTTCATGACCATCAGCTACATGACTCCTGAGTAGTAAGCAATTATAGGAAAGCAAGCTAGGGAACAATGGCTTGTTATATATATATATATATGTACTTTTTTTTTTTTTTTAACCAGAGTTCAGGCCCCTACCACAGTTCCCACATTATGGCCTTTTATTTACTTTATAAAGGGCGGTTTCACCATTACATAGAAAGCTCAAAGTCCTGCACGGGTAACAATGAGATGACGTCAAATTTTTTATTTCAAGTTTTCTGGCCATACATAGTAAAACTAGAATTAGAGTTCCACAACTATGGCAGTTACTGACAAGTCCAGCACCTACTGGTACATAAGTGCTACCCAGAAAATCTCTCAAGCCCTCGGAAACTAATTTTAAACACTTTAAAATCAACTTGGTCTCTAAAGAGAGGACTCATCAGAAGTCTTTGTTTAGGCCGGGTGTGGTGGCTCACGCCTGTAATCCTAGCACTCTGGGAGGCCGAAGAGGGAGGATCGCTTAAGGCGGGAGGATCGCTCAAAGTCAGGAGTTCAAGACCAGCCTGAGCAAGAGTGAGACCCCCCCCCCCCCCGCCCCGCCGTCTCTACTAAAAACAGAAAGAAATTAGCTTGACAACTAAAAATATATAGAAAAAATTAGCCGGGCATGGTGGCGCATGCCTGTAGTCCCAGCTATTCGGGAGGCCGAGGCAGTACGATTGCTTGAGCCCAGGAGTTAGAGGTTGCTGTGAGCTAGCCTGACGCCACGGCACTCTA
>RJWJ010018340.1:0-31726 GCA_004363605.1 Indri indri | reverse complement strand
TTTTTTTTTTTTTTTTGAGACAGAGTCTCCCTCTGTTGCCTGGGCTAGAGTGCCGTGGCATCAGCCTAGCTCACAGCAACCTCAAACTCCTGGGCTCAAGCGATCCTCCTGCCTCAGTCTCCCGAGTAGCTGGGAATACAGGCATGTGCCACCATGCCTGGCTAATTTTTTTTATATATATATATTTTTAGTTGTCCAGTTAATTTCTTTCTATTTTTTTAGTAGAGGGGTCTCGCTCTTGCTCAGGCTGGTCTGGAACTCCTGAGCTCAAACGATCCGCCTGCCTCGGCCTCCCAGAGTGCTAGGGTTACAGGCGTGAGCCATCACGCCCGGCCTGAGCAGTTTCTTATGTTTGAGAAACTCCTAGCAGTTTCTTGCATGTGCCAATCCTGAGTCTGCAGTGGACACCTCTGCAGACTCAGAATTGGCATGCCTTAAGCAGGGACACGTGGGACAGAACCATAGCAAAATACCTCTGACTTATCTTGGACAGACCCAGTGGAGCAGGACCCACCACCCCCAGTCCAGGAATTGCCTAACTGGACAGGGCTAGAGGACAGACCAAGCGTTGAGTGCCTGCAAGATCACAGCATCGGCACTGCCAGCAGGGCCCTAGGCAACAAGGTGAGCCGCTGTGAGGTGGGCTACATTGGGAGGGGCCTTTGTAAGCCTGGCAAAGAGCAGGAGGGGAGGGGCTGCCTGCCAGGGTTCACAGATGCTGCTGGATAAGACCACATCTAGGACGGGTTGTCTATTTCCTGCAGTGTAGCCGTGGAGACCTTTTCTGGATCCCTTTCCTGCCCCTAATTCCAGCTTCCACACAATTGGAACCCATAAGCTCTTGTTCTTCCAGCAACCACTCCTCACTGTGCACCTCCCCCTTCCCTCTCACCCCCTTGTTGCTAGGATGCTTCATTGGTTGCAGTCCAGTGACATCACCTGTTGCTCCTCAAGGGCCTTAACCTTACCACATGACACCCCCTTGTTATAGAAACCCATGGTCCACACCGTTCTCGGTATCCATGGCAACACTGCAGCTTGTTACACACTCCCCACACCCACCACTTTCATTGCATTGCACAGAGCTCCAGCCATCTTTCTCATCTGTCATGCATCTCCTGAGAAAGAGGGAAGCTCAGCATCTTGCACCAGCCTTTGCCCCAGCAAGGGGGGTGCCGGGTGACCTGGGCCCGCACAGCCCCGAGAAGGCAGCGGGGCATTCTCCTGTCCTCTCCTGCCTAGAGGGCTTTGTCAGTATCCCAGGGTGGCAGGCCCCGCCTGCTGACGTTGGCCCTTTGACCACAGGCACCTGCAGAGCACACAGCAGACTGCCCCAACTTCCAGAAGGAACCCACAGCAGGACAAGGTCAGCAGGGAGGGGTGAGGTGGGGGGATCCTTGCCTGGGGGCAGCCTCCACACTCTGTCCTCCAGAAAATGACTTTGAGAGCCCTGGGAAGCAGGGGCTAAATCTCTGCATGGGGAGCTGGGGGTAGAGGAGGGGCACTTGCGGGGGCGGGTGTTAACAATGCTCTCACTCTGTTTGCATTACAGGCTGTGGAAACCTGGGACATTTCTGCCTTCCTGCTTTGGCATTGGCTCAGAATTATTTGAGTCCTGGTAAAACTCTGAGCTGATTCCTTGCCCTAGCATTAGATCAGCCCATAGAAAGTGGGAGCAATGGCAGTGGCACTGCTAGAGGATTGGTGCAAGGGGATGGACCTGGACCCCAAGAAGGCCCTGCTGGTGGTGGGCATCCCCATGGAGTGCAGTGAGGCAGAGATTAAGGAGACCGTGAAGGCAGGATTGCATCCCCTGTGCGCCTACAGGGTGCTGGGCAGAATGTTCAGGAGGGAAGACAGTGCTAAGGCAGTCTTCATTGAATTGGCCGACACTGTCAATTATACTACATTGCCCAGCCAGATACCAGGAAAGGGGGGCGCCTGGGAAGTGGTGGTAGAACCCCGTAACCCAGATGATGAATTTATCAGTAGACTAAACTACTTTCTGAAAGAGGAGGGCCGGAGAATGGTAGATGTGGCCAAAACCCTAGGGTATGGCACCCTCCCTGTTGAGGGCATGGAGCCCGAGCCCTTGGCGCAGGTCAAAACACCAGTTTGCCAGCCTCTGAAAGAAAGCATGTGGTACCGAAAACTGAAAGTGTTTTCGGGAAGCAGTTGCCCAGGCCCAGGCGAAGAGAGCTTTGAAGCCTGGCTGGAGCAGGCCACTGAGATGCTGCAGCTGTGGCAGGTGTCTGAGATAGAGAAGAGGCGGCGCTTGCTGGAGAGCTTGCGCGGGCCTGCCCTGTCGATCATGCGGGTGATCCGGGCCAATGACGACTCCATAACTGTGGAGCAGTGCCTGTACGCCCTGCAGCAGATCTTTGGGGACAAGGAGGATAATAGAACCTCTCAGTTTAAGTTTTTTCAGACCTTTCAGAAACAGGGAGAGCAAGTCTCTGCTTTTTTGCTGCGCTTCGAGCCCTTTCTGCAGAAAGCTGTGCAGCAAAGCCCCGTGTCATGGCGAAGTGCAGACGTGATTCGCCTGAAACACATCCTAGCTAGGGCCACCATGACCGCCACCCTCCAGGGCAAGCTCGAGCTCTTGGATCAGCGAGGGTGTCCTCCCACTTTTCTGGAGTTAATGAAGCTCATTCGAGATGAGGAAGAGTGGGAGATTGCTCTATCAGTGACAGAGGAGAAGCAGATGCAGTCGGGAATGGGCCCAAGGGCCTCCAGCAGACAGGCAGCAGCAGAAGCCAGTGTCCTTGCACCTCGGTTCACCATGCCGGCAGTTGCTTTTAGCCAGAGCAACACTGAGACCCTACGTGAAGTGGTACCCCGATCACTGAGGCGCAAGCGACCGCCGTGCCGCTACAGCGCTGAGGAGGAAGACCATGGCCAGGCAGAGGGTCCCGGGGCTGAAAACCAACCTCCCGTGAAGCAAAGGCCACAGGCTGTCCCTGAGGAGTCGGGAAACGAGATGGGGGCTGGGGCTATGAGCCATCCCAAGCCCTAGGAAGCATAGGCTCAGGAGACCCAGGCACCCCTTCTCCTGGCAGGCAGCAGAGGCATTTTCACAAGGGGAAGGGGCAGCCCCTGCAAAGCGCAGGGGCCCTGCCTGGGGCTCAGATGCAGGGCAGCCAGGCCCAGACCCAGCCCCCTCACCCAGACCCAGCTGGAGGGAGCTCCACCAACCAAGACCAGACCACACCCTGCTCAGTGAGGGCTGGGCATGGGGGCCAGATGAGGTGCCAGGGATGTACATGGGAATCTGCTGCACCCAGCATCTGGGATTCCCAGGCCCCAGATGGGGACCCCAACAAGGCAGGGGCTGAAGAAGGTGTGGCTGGGGACTCTGGCCTGGGCGACAGCGCAGTCATCTGGCCACCTCCCAATGCCCACCCCGTGGGCTCTGAGCTAAGCATGCCCACTGGCCTGGAAGAGCCTGCCCCCTGGCCGCCCCCACCAGAGGGAGCCGGGGCTGCTGGGAAGGAGCCGCGAGGCACAGAGGCAAAGCCCCGCAGGGGAGGCCGCAGGCTCCAGCCCGTCTTCAGGATCGTCTACACTGCGCCCGGGGAGCCCCAGGAAGGCACCTTCGAGCTCCTGCAAGAGTGAGGGCAGGAGACCCCAAGGCCCCGGGAGGGAAGCAGGGAAGCCTTTGTTCCAAAGTAGCAGGAGGAGGGAGGACTTGGTGGGGGTGTGTTTTGTTGAGCTTGTGTTTGTGCAGAACCACTGGAGACCTGGAGAGAGCAGGCAAGGAGAGCCTGGGGCTGACTTGGCCAACACCTCTCAGCAGCTGCCAAGGCCAAGGCCAGCCCCAAACCCCAACAACTGGAAGCACGCCTTAGTGATGTGTGTGTTCTTATCCTAGAAGTTCCTACCCGGAGACCGCGAGCACAAGATGAGGGTGGCGGGGTCGGGCACGCTGTGATTGCAGGGAAAAGAGCTGGGCCGGGGGTGGAAGGACGGCTGCGCGAATCTCCTTGGGTACTGTGCTTTGATGTCCCACCCCTGCTGTCCCTTGTGACTCAGTTTCGTTGATGTGGTGGGGTGCGTCCCGCTGTGTTTTCCAGTGTCCCGTGACTGTCCTGTGCTGGCCATAGGGCAGGGCCACGCCCCAGTGCGTGGACCGGGAGGGGGTCCCTGAAGGGAGTGGAGGTTGCCAGAGTCCAGCGTCCTGGCCAGGGGCAGATCCGGGGGCCCTCAGGAGGGAAGCTCGTGGCAGGAGGGCCAGAGTGGGGGCCGGGACCTATGACCTCTAGTGGCCATCATCAATTGCTGTCTGTTACTCCCTTCTTTCCAGGGGTTGCAATAAATGTTTCTGTTCAATAAATTTCATTAAGTGTTCCAGCTGAGTCTCGCCAACTGGGTGCAACTGAGCGGCGGGTGGGCCGGGGGTGGCGTGGGCCGAGGGTGAGGGCAACGGTGGCCGGCTTAGCATTGGGGTGTGTGCAGGGCAGGGTCTGTGAGTGCCGGTGGGGTCCCCCCGGCTGGTCGGAGGTGGGCGACCGGGTGCTGGTGGGCGTGGGCAGCGTCTGGTTGGGTCCCCAGGGCCCTTGAGGAGCCCCCAGGCACGAGCGGGTCAAATGTTGAAGGGAGGGTGAGGGCCAGCAGGCTGGCCTGGGGGCCCCAGGATCCCCGCTGGGCAGCACTGTCGGGGGGGCTCAGGGCATCCAGACGGGTCACAGAGGCCACGTGTGTGATCCCAGGCTGGCAGTCAAGGCCAGGGAAGGGCCCCAGAAGGGCATGGACGTGAGGTCAGATGGCCCTTCAGGAGCTGTGTGCCGGGCTCACACTCAGGGGACTTGTCTGCCCACCCACTCAGTTCAGCCCACCCTGGCCTAGCTCCCGAGGGATGTTTGGGGACAGGGCTGTGTGTTTTGGGCAGAGCACGGCCCAGGCAGGGATTCCACAGTGACCGTGCCTTGGGCGGGACAGGAACCGCAGGGAGGGCTCCCCTCCACCCTGAGTCCTGTGCTGCACACCTCCCAGCTGACGGGGGCTGGTGCCACTCCTGCATCCTGAGGGCAGGTGGGGGGCCATGAGGGGAGGCTGCGGAGGGTCTGGGGAGGCGTCCCTTCCCACCTTAGGTCCCTGCAGCCTGACAAGCCCCCAAAGCTGCCTGAGGATGACCCTGCCTCGTGTGGACGTGGATGGCCCTGTGTATCTGGGACACCCCTGCCCTGAGCACTATGTCCGGAGGGGCAGTTCTCAGAGAGGACTGTCCTCATCAGGATTGAGGGGCCTGGAACCCACCCTCCTTAACTTGCTGGGGTCTGGCCCTCTCCCCCACAGGCGGGCGAGCCCGCCCCAAATTGAGGGCAGCCCCGATCAGCAGTTCCTGGGACGCAAAGTCTTCTGGAGACAGGACCAGGATGAGGGATTCGGCCACTGCCTGCATATGTGCACGGAGGGGACAGGATTCTTGACCCAGAAATGAGGAGTGGCCCTTGGGCTCGCTACATCTGTGCCCACGGGAGTCCTCCAGCAGCTCTGAAGGGACAGAGCCTCTGACTATCCCCACGCTACAAAGGACTCGGTCCCCAAGGCTGCCAAAGAGCCAGGGCCAGGAACTGCGGCTGCCCGACAGGCCTGCGGGACCCTGTGTCTGGGCGACACGGCCATGGGACGGGACGAGAGCTACTGACAGCAGGACTGCGGGGGCGGAGGGGCCTCCTTGTGTTTCCCTGGTTCAAAGTGGACCTGCGTGTGCTGTGATTCCCCAGCAGGCGTGAGTGTGAGCGAGTGTGAAGGGGTGACAATGTGGGGATGTGTGAGCAGATGTACACAGGTGAATTTCTGAGAGCCAGTGGGGTGAATGTGCGCGAGAGTATGTGAGTGTCATCGAACAAGTGTGAGCGTGACCGTGTTTGCGGATGAGCCTTTGTGTGAGTTCGTGCTATTGTAAGTATATATGTCATTGTGCATGTGTGTCGTTGGATGTATGTCCTCGAATGCCCGTGGTGTGAGTGTGTCCCTGAATGTGTGTGAGCACCAGTCTTGGACTTGGTGGGCTGTGAATCCTTGAGTGGATCAAGCAGGGGACGCAGGAGGAAGGTACCAGGAGGCATAGCCGCTTCCCCACCTGTTGGGAGCAGGGAGACCTTTGATGGATCTGGCTGAGGGGTCCTACAGCGCGGGGCCCTGTCCCCTTAAGCCCTGCCCGGCAGTTGGCACATCCCGATTGCAGAGCTTCTATTATACTTGGGTTCAGCTGCACAGTCCTCACCAAGTGCCTCCGGTGGCGCTGTGTGTGGCCTGCCACACAGGCCCACCCAGCTGCTTTCCTGGACACCCAGGGACTGAGACAACCCCACCAGCTAGGCGGGGGCCTCTCAGGGTCATGGAAGGCTCAAGCAGCAGGTGGGGGACCCAATCAAGCAATACCCTGGTGGGCGAGGCCCCATCCTGTGGCCTGTTCCTGAGCAGAGGGGACTGAGAGAGGTCCTTTCCACAGGCCTGTGTCCTGGCCTTCCCTAGATAGCACCTCCAGGCCTGAGGAGGGCCCGCACGTTGTGTGTTTAATTTTAGGCTCATTTGAAAAAGAAATCTGTGCAGACCATCCCCTTTTCAGGGTACATTTGCATCATGTCACCGATGGATAAGAATGACCAGGCCATGCCGGGGCAAGGCCGGGAGCCCTGCTGCCTCTCCCACACTCTAGCCCCTTCAGTGGCCTTTTTGGCCTTGTGGCTTCCACCTGCTCCAGGACTTTGGGCCACCTGCTCTCAGAGAGGGTGCATGGGACACTCAGTTCCATAGAGAGGGTGATGCCGCCGGGCAGTCACTTTCCTGCCCCTCCCATGGCAGGGTGACAGGTGGAGGGCCACTCTCCATGCAGTGTGGCCCAGGGTGGGCACTGGGAATGAGGCCTCCAGCCCTGGGAGGCAGGAGCAGGGCCCGGTGCAGAAGGGCAAGGCCCCGGAAGGCTACCCTGTTGCGTGCCTCAGTCCTCTCTCCCAGAGCAGGATAGCTGGACAGAGACAGGTGTCAGCTTTCCTCTCTCCCCCTCCCTTTGCCTGTTTGAGTGGGACCACCACCCCCTGGCCCCAGGTTCCGCACCTGAGAGTAGGGTGAGCAAGGGCCAAAGCTTGGGCACCTCCCCAGCCTGTGGGCTGGGCCCAGGACCCTGCTACTCGGGGCCCCTGAGCCATGGGCCCCGAGGTCCTCCCCTGTTGGGTGGGCTCTGCTCCTGGGTGTATGCTCTGCCCTCTGAGCTTTCCCCACTGGAGCTCCAGCCATGTGGGGTGCAGCCCCTGTTAAGGCTACCATCTTCCTCCAGACCTTACCCCTCCGCGTGGAGCCTACAGCAGGGCCTGCCTCCTGGGCCTGCCATCCCTGTAGATGGGGGCAGTCCTGTGAGCAAGCGCCTTGGCCCCTGGTTCCTCTGGCTGCCCTGCTCCTGGCCCTAGCTGCGCACTGACAAGGTCGGACTTCACTGGAGCCCTGTAATCCTTGGAAACAGTGATGGTTACAAAAGCCCCCCGTCCTTTGGTGTTCCAGAAAATGACTTACCGCAAAGTACCACTGTGAGGGGTTGAATTTTATCCCCCTCCGAATTCGTATGTTGCAGTCCTAACCCCAGTACCTCAAAATGAGACCTTATTTAGAGATAGGTCTTTAAAGAGGCAATTAAACTAAAATCAGGGCATTAAGGTGCCCTAATCCAATATGACTGGTGCTCTTATAAGAAGAAGAAATTTGGACACTGAGATACACACACAGGGAAAACAGTGTGAACCAAAACGAGGAGACGGCCATGCGACACCTCGATCTCAGACTTCTGGCACCCCAAACTGTGAGAAAATCAATTTCTATTGTTTAAGCCACTGGGTTTGTGGCACTTGATTATGACAGCCCTAGGACACTAATACAACCATCCTTCCCCATACTTAGTTAACACTCAGGAATGCCGTCCTTGCTTACCCATGATGAGGACAGACAGAAACCTCCAAATTTCCATTTGTATTAGGATTCTCCAGAAAAGCAGGGCCAATGGGAGATGATAAGACAGACAGATGGACAGATGAATAGATGGACAGATAGTTACAGGAATTGGCTCAAGTGACTATGGAGGCCAACACATCCCACAGTCTGCCACCTGCAAGCTGGGGAACCAGGAAAGACAGGGTGTCATCCAGTGCAAGCCCAAAGGCCCAAGAACCAGGAAGCTTATGGTGTTAATCTCATTCAAGGCCAAAGGGGTGGGGAAGGGGGCCCATTGGTGTGAGTCTGAAGGCCTGAGGGCCAGAAGCCCTAATGTCCAAGGGCAAGAAAAGAGGGATGTCCCAGCTCAAGAGGAGGGAGAGAGAAGTCGCTCTTCCTCTGCCTTTTTGTTCTATTTCGGCCCTCAAGGACTTAGATGATTCCTGTTCATGTTGGTGAGGGTGATCTTCTTCACTCAGTCCACTTATACAAATTCTGATTTCTTCTGGAAACACCATCACTGACACACCCAGAAATAATGTTTTGCCAGCTATCTGGACATCCCTTAGCCCATCAAACCGACACATAGAATTCGCCATCACATCCCTCTGCCTCTCACCCTGTCCCCCTGTTCCTCTTCATGGCAAAGCTTCTCTGAAGACTTCTCTGTGCCTACTGCCTCCACTTTCTCAGCTTCCATGTCCTCCTCAACTCTCTGTAACGGCACTTGCTACCGAGAGGACTCTTAACAAAGTGACCAAACAATCTGACTCTTGATGAATCCAAAAGTCAATTCTCTGTCCTTATCTTACACCAACACCTCAGTAGAATTTGACCCAGGCAACCATTCCTCCTTCACGAAGCACTTTCTTCTGGTTTCTTCCACTTCAGTGGCCACTCCTTGGTTTAGTTTTCTGGTTCCTGCTCCTCTACTTCATTCCCCCAGGACTCACTCCTAGGCCCTCTTCTCTTAATTATCTACATTCACGTCTTTGTTGATCTCAACCCATCCATGCTAGCTTTCTGATATTTTAAAATGAGAAATCAAATGATATCACTTCCTTTCTTAGAAGCCATGGGTAGATTCTCAAAAAATGAAACTCTTAGCCATGGCCTACAAACCCTACATGATCTGGCAGCCACTCTAGCCACTGTTTTGTCCTTCAAACATACCTGGCTCTTTTTTTTTTTTTTTTTTTTTTTGAGACAGAGTCTCACTGTGTTGCCCGGGCTAGAGTGCCGTGGCGTCAGCCTAGCTCACAGCAACCTCAAAACTCCTGGGCTCAAACGATCCTCCTGCCTCAGCCTCCCGAGTAGCTGGGACTACAGGCATGTGCCACCATGCCCGGCTAATTTTTTCTATATATGTTTAGTTGTCCAATTAGTTTCTTTCTATTTTTAGTAAAGACGGGGTGTCGCTCTTGCTCAGGCTGGTTTCGAACTCCTGAGCTCAAGCAATCCGCCTGCCTCGGCCTCCCAGAGTGCTAGGATTACAGGCGTGAGCCACCGCGCCCGGCCCATACCTGGCTCTTAACCTCAGGGCTTCTGCCCCTACTGGCTGCTCTGCCCGGAAAACTCTTCCCTCTGGAACTTTGTATGGGAATAGGACTGTCCTAGACCTGCACTGTCCAATATGGTAGCCTCTAGTCACATGTGGCTACTGATCACTTGAGAGGGTGCTAGTGTGACTGAGGAATTGGTTTTTTTTAAATGTATTTTAATTATTAATAATTTATATTTAAATACAGGTAGCCTCATGTGGCATGTGGAGACCATATTTACACATCACAACTCTAGCTCATTCTGCTTTTTAATTTTACAGAACTTATCTGAAATTACCTCATTTCTTCCACGCATTTATTTAGGCAACAAATATTTATTGAGCACCTACTATGTACCAGGCACTACTATAAACACTGGGGATACAGCAGTGAACAAAAAGACAAAAATCCTTCATGAAGATTACATCTAAGTAGGGAAAGACAAGCAATAAACAAGATAAATAGTAAACATAAAATATGTTAGCTGGAGATACGTGCTACAGAGAAAAATGAAGCAGGGAAGTGGGTATAAGGAGTGCTAGGGGTGTGGTCCATGAAGGTGTCAGGGAGAAGGCAGCATTGGAGCAGAGATGTGAAGGAGGCAAGCATCCCAGAGCCTGAGAGGAGTGGGTTCAAGAGAAAATGGGAAGAGGGCAATGACTTGCGTGTGCACTTAGTACCTGCCTCCCACCACCACCCGGAAGAGCAGGATCCTTGTCTGATTCTTCACTGGTGTATCCCCAGTGCCAAGGGTAGTGTGTGGCCCACAGTGGGTGCTCAGAAAATGTTTAAATTATTAAACGAATGAATGAATGATTCTTCCTCATCCTTCAGGTTTCCCCTCAGAGGTCATCTCCCCCAGGACACCATCCTTGACCCCACAAATCCAAATTACACACTTCTCCATGTTCCTTTACCTACTGAAATGGGAGTATTGCCTTGTCTTTCTCCCCATGAGATGGTCACTCTTTGAGTTAGTTCACAGGTTGTGTCTGTCTTGCTCACTGCCGTATCCCCTGTGCCCCATGGAAGGCCTGGCACACTGCAGAAGGAATCAGTGGGTTGCCTTGGGGAGTGGAGCTGAGTGCAGGGCACTGTTAAAGATGGGCTGGAGGATAGCTTCCTTTTGTTTAGCAAACTCATACTAAAGCCACATATCATCCCCTTGGGAAAAGCTTCCCTGACCAACCAGCCCAGTGTAGGTTACTATATTGTAGCATCAGCCCCACCCTGTATGTTTCCTTCAGAGCACTTATCACACTGCTATTTAGTTGTGGGATGTTTGGTTTACCTTCTTCTTCCGCTGTACTGTCAGCTCCATGGGGATTTGAATTGGGTGTGCTTTCCTGGGAGGGGATCCCCACATGTAGCACACTGGCAGGATGGAGACAGCCAATAAGTGCTTGTTGAGCGACTGAGTGACCAACTGGCAGGTTAAGGTGTTGACCAAAAGAAGGCATCAATGGTCAGAAGACATTCATAGGAGAAGAAATTGAAGCAAAGGAATCTGCAGAGGGCACTGCAGGCATAGGACAGTGATGGAGGTGGCTCACAGGCAGAGGACATGACAAGGAGGCGATCTGGCAGCAGAGCATTATACATGCCACATTGAACCAAACCCACAGCTGGATGGCTTGCACAGCACAAGCTGTTCTGAAAAGATCCATTTAAAGAGCACAGTGGACAGTGGGCCTCAGAGGTGAACAGCAGTGTGCAGCAGGCTTTCAGAGACAGAGGGGCGATTCTCAAGTAGGATGCATTATTCAGAGAGGCTGTGAGGGCAGAGGGCAGGATGCAGAGGGATCATAGGCAGTGACCCACAAAGGCAGCTGTTCAGGGAGAACCCCCACGAAAAATACATTCAAAGCAAAGCACAAAGCCATAAAACAAGCCTCCATAAATTTAAACGGTTTTAAGTCGTGCGAAGGATGTTCTCCAACCACAGAGGAATGAAATTAGAAATCAGTAACAGAAAGAAATTTGGAAACTCCACATTAAACAACAAACTTCTAAACAACCAGTGGGTCAAAGAAGTCATAAGGGAAATTAGAAAATCTTTAAACCGAAGGAAGAGGAAAACACAACATGCAGCTAAACCTGTGCTCAGGGGAAAATTTCTGGCTGTAAACACATACATTAAAAAGGAAAGATCTCAAACCAATGACGTAACTTTACACCTTAAGGAACTAGAAAAAAAGAGCAAACTAAATCCAAAGCAAGTAGAAAGGAGGAAACAATAAAGATTAGAGGGGATATTAATGAAACAGAGAGTAGAAAATAATAGAAAAAATTAATGAAACAATAAAAAAACAATGTTGTTCTTTGAAAAGAACAAAATCAATAAACCTTTAGCATGACTCCTTAAGCAAAGCACACCACGGCAAGGGCACTCACAGGAAGAAGGCTGTGTGCCCACAGCCTCACTGGCAAAGTCCTCGGGGAGGACAGAACTGAGCAGCAGAGTTCAGAGAGCGGAGGGCATTTGCAGGTAGAAGGCACTATGCGTGGGGCCTGGAGCAGAAGGCCCCCTGGTCATGGATCATGTCTTGTATCCCATGATTCATCCACTCTGTCGTGATCATCCCTCACCACCCGACTTCTGTGTTCCGTCGATTCTGGAGTATGTGTGTATGCTGGGGTAAACGTCTGCTAATTTTTGGAATCTTAGAATGACAGACATTTGGGGCTGGAAGTATCTTTAGAGATCATGAATCTCACACTTTTATTTTAGCTAGATGGTGAATGGAAGCCCAGAGAGGAAAAGGAACTTGTCCAAGGGACCTTCCCAGGCAGAGGATACTATGCAGAGAAGCTTCGCAAGAGGAATGTATTCTACAGAGGAAATTCACAGGCTGAAGACATTCATAGCCAAGAGCAGGCCCCAGAGGTCAGCACACGGGAATGCACAGGTAGGGCCTCACAGGAGTGGCAATGGCGGAGGCCCAACACTGGAATCAACTGGCCCACTAAGTGCTATCTCAAAATGACACTCCCTTATTCCTCTTTTAGGTCTTTGTGTCATACACCATCACCAACTGAGAGTCCTAGAAATACCTAGTTAGGAGCTCCCGTTGTAGTCCTTGTCTCTTGAATCAGTAGAAGTTCTTCTTCCTCTCCCATTGTACTAAGATGGTAGCCAAGGTTGAGGTAAGAATTCAACGGCCCAAGGTCCCTACTCAGTGATGGAAGCAGTCCTCTAAGTGTCATGTCTTCCATCTTTGGACTTGCTGGTCGTTCTTTCCTGTTCCTGGGTTGGATCAAGACTCAGATGGCATGCAGATGGCATTTTCAGATGATATAAAACTTGGCAGCATGCCTCACTTGATAGGCATAATGATGATTCAACAGGATTTGGACAGCCTGGGCACTGACCTTTATGAGCAAGATGAAACAGTCTTGCCTGTTGGTACAGCAGTGGGTTGGGGTGCATGTTGGGGGTCACTTCTGAGAGGTATATATTCTGAATTACTGTCAAGGAAGAATTGAAGGGACCAGGGGTGTTTAAATGGGAGAAGAGTTGACTGAGAGAGAATCCGAGAAGTATCTTCATCTATTTTAGAGGCTGACATCTAGCAGAGAGATCAAATATTACCAGTGCGTGACACTTAAAGGGAAACATAATTTGCTTTTGTGTAGTTGACTCAAACTGTAACCAAAACATGTGTACCCCCATAATATTCTGAAATCAAAAAAAAAGGGAAACAGGTTTTAAGTCAACTGAAGAATGTATCTTCTAAAACTGAGGCTGACGGAATGCACATAAGGGACTGTGCTACTGTTCATTGAAAGTGTGCAGTAAGGACTAGGTGGCCATCTATCTGGGATGGTAATGAAGGGGAAGATGAACCCAAAATAATATAATATTCCTCATTAAGATCTGAAGAGTCTCTAATTACACAATTCCTGTGCACGCACAGTTTGTAGCTCTTGCTATAAACTATTTATTTGCTTTTGTAGAGAGAATGGCTTCAGACAGTAGGAGAAATCACACAGCAGAATACACCAAGTTATTACACTTACAAAAGGAAACCTTAACACTGACACATGTAGTATCTTAACATTTATTATAATTGTGTACAGTAATGTGGATTAAGCAACTATGATTAGAAACACTAAGCAATTAAAAAGAAGCAAAGATGTAATGCAACCATAGCTCTTCCATAAGTCTGCAGATTCTGTGCCTTTTTAGACATGAGAGAGGCTGTTTTGGATCAAAATCAATACTGATCTTGCAAGCTTTCTTTCAATATCTTGCATGTTGGTTCTAAAATGCCCTTAAAGGTAGAGCACACCATGAAGGCAGGGAAGCCATCAGGTGGGCCTGCACTGAGTCTCAGGGATGGCGCCTCTCACTAAAGGAGTGACTTTGCTTTCTCTTTCACTCATTCTTTCAGCTCCTGTGTGTTAGTGCCCACTATGTGCCAAGTCCCATGCTGGGGGCTAGACTTGAGGAAGACCAGCTCGAACTTAGTGTGTATACGTGGCACACTGTACTTTTCCCCTCCACAGCTATGCAAGTAAATGGAATTTTCCTCTCTGATCATTTGGAAGGAAGAACAAGTCCTCAAGCCAATGTGAATAGGGTTCAGAAACTGGAGAAAGATGGACACATTTTATAATTAATCAAGAGAAGAGGCCCTCATTTTGTATCAGAAATACTGTAAGGTTGTTCTTCCTCTCAAGGAGCTTACAAAGTGATGCTGGGCCCACAGGTGGCAGGGTACGATTGAGCCTGAACAGAGTGTCAGCTGACTGCATGGATGGGCCTGCATCTGCCCAGCTGGCCAACAGGTTTCCATGTTCCGAGTACGAGGCCCCAGTAGTTGTTGCTAGCTTGAGACAGAGTCTGGACTGGAAAATAGGAGGTCACTGGAAACTCTGTGCTCAGATAGGCTAGCCCACTGGAGCTTCCCCTGGATTGACAAGCTCTTCTTTGGGAAGATCTATGAGTCAAATCTGCTCCCAGCTGACAGCATCCCAGTTCAGAAGCAGTCTCACAGAAAGGGGAGGAAAGGAAAAGAAGGGCAGTTTGGCCCTTGTAGTAAGTACTTCAAGTGGGGTGCAAACCCATGGACCTGGGATGCCCAGAAGAGTACGATGTCACCTCCTCGTAAGAGTGTGCCTCTGGAGCTCAGAGGGGAGTGGCGTTACCTGGTAGGAATTAGGTATTCTCCGCACAGTGCTTGGCACATACTGAGCGCTAAGTCAATTACTTGCTATTGTGGTTACTGCTCCTGGAGAGAGCATGGGCTCTGGAGACAGCGAGCAACGGTTCTGCACAGAGTTCTATACAACACAATGACCACCACTCTGAGCCTCAGTGTCCTCATCTGTAAAATGGGTATAAGAATACCTTCTTCACAGGATTATTATGGGAATTAATGCCATCACTTTGTGACAGTGCCTGGTACATGCTAAGGCCTCAAGAAATGTTACCTGCTTTTCTCCCCTCTTAATCCTGCTGGGATCTAATCACCCTAAAACCCACTTGAGAGGATTTATGTGTAAAGCTCACAGAGCAGGAATCGAGGGCAAAAGTATTAATCAGCTATCAGGATTCCAACAGACACAGGTATCCCTTTGGTCAGTAGCCTCCTAAAATCACATGCTATTGAATTAAAACCTAATTGTGTAAACCTTCCAATACATGCCCACATACCTGCAGGGAAAAACTCAAATATAGTGAAAGATGGGTAGGAGGAGGTAATTAAAAATTGCCATATAACTCAATCAAAAGCAACTACTTTAAAAAGTTTATAGAAATTAAAATACATATATATATATATATATATATATGGCAAATACACAAGCTAACATCAGCCTATGCCATCTCAAGCACTCAATGCCTGCAATTTACCCACCAGGGATCATCAATAGTCTTCAACTTGGCCCCTCAGAAGCATCAAGGGAATCAGGATACACTGAACCCCACACTTCTGCCCACCTAAACTCATTAGAAAGTCAATCTGTCTTGGTGAAGTCAAGATAGAATTCTTATTCAGTCTTTTTTGATTGAGCCTGAACTGAGATCACAGACGTAAAATGTGTTCTAAGCTATAAGAAGCTAAACCCACACGCAATTATCATAGCATCATGAAGATATGATGTTGGATATAAGCAAGTTCAACTTGAGAAGGGCAAAAGCATGAAGAAATCAAACAGGGAGGGAGGAAGTGAGGGAAGAGGAGCCAGCAACTTGGGGCAACTGGAGACAGCCAAACTTATCCGGGAGTCATCAGCTTGTGACCAGCCTGAGGGAACTAAAAGAAAATAGAAGTAGCCATGAGACTGGAAATGCACATCCAACCCAACAATCAGCCACAGCCCCTCAGCATGGGTGACTGCTCCAGTGCTCAGGAGTCACGGTTCAGCTGAGTGCGTCTTCTGGAGAGAAGGCGACCAGCATGTGGCTGGTGGAGAGCCTGGTTGCTACCCATTCTGACTGCCTTCAAGGGATACATTCCGCTCTATGCTCAGACATGGCCAACTCCACTGGCTATTGACACACAAGTCTTTAGGCAGTGCTGACCACGTGGCCCAGAGGCTTGTTTTACTGAATACCTTGGCTATCGAGTCCTGATCTGAAGCTATGCAAGCACTGATGGAGCTGGTCCGGGGGACTGCAGCAGAGAGCCCTGGACGGAGATCTGAAGACCTGGGGTGAGATCTTGATTCTACCATAAACCAAGTAGGTGTTTCCCCAGGCCCCTTCCCTTTCTAAGTCTGTATTTCCTTGTTGCAAAATGGGGCTAACAACAGAGCCCCAGCCAGCATCCCAGGGTAGCTGGAGGGCTCAGCTGAGGTGCTGGATGGAAGGTGTAACTTGGAAGTGTCCCCAGGGAGGGACTTTGTCCACGTCACCTAAGATCTCAAACTATCATAGGGCATAGGAACATGAGGACTTGAGGCCCCCTGAACATAAAGGCTGAGAGAGAGCACAGTGTCTGGGTTAAGACTCAGGGAAAGACCAAGGCATATTTCTTCCCCCTAACAAGTCTCTTGGCTGCTTGTCCCTTGTGGTGCCAGCACCCACCTAGAAAAGCTTCTCATAGCACTTCCCACAGTGGATGGTATCACGGTGAATGAAGATCTGGTCCAGGAGATCGCCCATCGGTTTACTGCAAATCCCACACTGGAAGAGAAGGCAAGCTGAAGGTCAACACACAAAGCAAAGAAACGGGAATGAATGGGGCTGTAACAGAGTCATCACCCCTCCTCCCATAGATATGGAAGGGGAATATTGACAGTGGGGAATATATAAACAGAGGGAATGGCCTAGAAAAAAAACAAACAGCAAAAATATTTTCTGTCTCTTTAAAACATCCCCCACTTCTTTTTGAGAACTAAAACCTGCATCCCTGCCTCAAGTCACTGGTTGGGAGGGGCAGAGGAATGTCCTTTGTTCTTTGTGCCACAGGAGATGGCTGAACTGGAACTCTCCAGGTGGAGGTCTGGGTGGAGGTCAGGAGATTGTCTTCCCCAGAGATGGGACCAATCAGAATCATCCACTGTAGTTAAACAGCAATTGCCTGAAGCTGAATGGCCTCCCTTTAAAAGCTCCATATTTCTGCTTACGTATGGGAATTTAGGTTTTAAGATGAGTCTGCCATTTTGCCCCTTTGCTGGTAAAATAATAAACTTCCCTTTCCTTCTCCTCAAACCACGTATTCTCGTTCTTCTCATGCACCCTCAAGGACAAGTGCTGAGCTTTTGGTACCAGGTAGGGAGGGGGTGCTTGAGCAAGGTGGGCAGGCAGGTGCTATGAGCCCATGGCACATCCTGGATGTCCAAGTGGGCAACAAAAACTGGCAAAAACCAGAAGTAAAACCCAAACTCAAAAAACGCACAAAAACTAGCTGGCAGGATGATCATGTAGTTTCAGAATTCAGCCTGGGTTTGAGCCCTGACTCCATTACTCATTAGCTGCATGAGCCTGGGCAAGTCACCGAAACTCTCCCAGCCTCTGTTTCCACATCTATAAAATGGGGCTACTGGCAAGACATACTTCTATTAGTAGGAGTACTCAGTGATTTAGCCCAAGTAGAGCATTCAGCCTGGGGCCAAGCATAAAGTAAGTGCTCAGTAAACACCAGTGGTCATTGCTGTAGTAGGAGGGGCTGGGAGACATTAATGATGACATTTAAGATCCAAAGGAAGGTGATATGACAGTCCCATGAAAGGGCAGGCTATTTCAGCAGCCCAGTCCCTCCAGACTCAAGGCTCTGAAACCTGCCTCCCCAGGAATGCCTATTGAAGGAGAACAGCCAGCCTCGTGCAGCGGTGGGCCCTGCTGGTACTGGGTGTCGGGGTGGCATGGCCTGCAGTTTCGAATAACAAGAGCCCAAGAGTCCCTGTGTGTCTGGATCTCAAGCACTCTCCAGGCTCTGGCTTCAAGCTCTCAAAGGGTGCTGACAAGGGCAGAGAAGGCTGCTAGGATCCTCCGAGTCCCTGTGCCCATTCTCGCTTAGCACCTTGCCAATGGCAATCTGGCTGCTATTTTTACTTTTCAGTTCCTTTCTCCCGGCAATTTTACTTCTCACTGTAAATTAATCAGCCCTCTGGATCATGCATTATGTTTCTGTCATTTTAGTTATTGTGAAACAGGATTTGAACCTCCGCTTGGCCAACCGATGTTGCTGATCCATTTAGGAGGTCACCTCTGGATGCACAGAGAAAAAAAAAAAACAATCTGGGCTGGCAAAAGTGTTTCACACCACGGAGAATAGGGACCCTGAAGGGTTGCCATGGTGTCCCTTTTTTCCTAACTGTAACAAAACAGACTAGTATTTTATAGTATTATGTCAGCCTAACAAGGCTTTTCTTACCTAACAAGGGTAACAAAAACCTATAATTAAAGTGAATGATGAAATAAGTTATACAAATGAACTTGAGCAATGCGGTAGCCTTTCCTGGGAGGCAGCAGACTGCAGCTGCAATAACACTGGCTCTGATGTCACTACCTCAGTTCTGAGCAGCTCTGTGACCTTACAAAAGTAACGCCCTGTCCAATTCTGTGCTCATCACTCATGGGGGTAACTCCCAGTCACTGCAGCCACCTTCCAAAAATCCCCCAAGAATATCAGTCCCCACTTTTCCAACTTCCCTACACTCTGTGTAAGCCCCAGTCAGGCAAGCTGAACATTGCTCCTCCTCCATGGCTCCTCCCCCTGCACCCACTGACCTCCTGCTTTCTGCATACACAGGCCATGTGGCAGCCACTGTTGCTCATGTTCAGCACCCTGAAAATGTCCCTGTGCACCCCTTCTCCTCTGACTCCAGACCCATGTCCCTCACCAAGACTTCCCAGGGACTCCTGCCCACCCTGACTGCACCATCTGTGAACGCTTAGCACTGTGTCACCAAGTGCATCCAAGACTATCTTAGGTGTTGGGCTCCTGTAATTTTGCTCTGTGTTTTATAGGAGTGCTCTGTAATTAAGTATACAACCAAAAGTCTACAAAATCTTCTAGGACTTTTCATGTAACTCCGTGAATCAGGAGAAAAAAATGTTGTTTATCTCACCACGTGTCATGATCTTTAAATTGAAAAATATAATACTACTTCGAGTCCACAGAACACACCTGGCCCTCAAATTATCCCCTCTACCCGCTTCTTATGACAAAGATCTGCTGCTCTCCAGGCCCCTCCCACCCCACCGTCACTGATTTTAGCATCTGGATTACTCTTGTCCCTCCACCACTGCTCCTGTCTTGTCCTGAGTAAATTCCAGATCCATGCAGATAGGGGGTTCCCCCTTCCCAGGCTGCAGTTCCTTTCCTCCAATAGTCTGGGCACCCTCTCCACTTCAGCCAGAGTCTAAGTGGGGTCCCCAGGCTGGCAGCCTCAGCCTGCCCTGGAAACTTATAAGAGATGCCACTTCTCAGGCCCCACCCAGACCTACAGAGTCAGCACTCTGGGCTGGGGCCCAGCGCTCTGTCTTCACAAGCCCTCCAGGGGATGCTGATGCACGCTCATGCCTGAGAGCTGCAGCTCTAGACCTTGTCACTACCAATAAGTGCATTGCTTCCCAACTCTCCACATCGGATGGCCCACTGCTTGACTCCCACAGCCTCTACCTGCAGCTCACTCACCTCACCCCTTCCACGTACACACCTCACCCTGACTTTATCCAACTCACCTGGCAAAATCACCCTGGTAAATGCAAGTCCCCTGCTTCACTCCTGCCCCAGCATGGCTGGGGACACCACATGACTATGTTGACTCATTCTGATAGAAATTCAGGGGCACTCGCCTCAAGTGGGTACTGCACAGCCTCCATTTCCCTCTGGTCCATCCACCATCCCACTCACAAAGGCAATACCTCCCCTTTCTCCTTAAATCACCAACACTCATCCCCCCACCTCTCACTTGCAGTAGATGACCACGCTTTGCATTGACAGAGAAAACAGAAGCAACTGCTAAAGAAATTCTTCATTGTCCCACCACCCAACCTGGGAACCTCGCCATATGTGAGCCGCATACTCAGCCTTGCCACGTGTGGATAAGTACTCAACTCTCCCTCCTACACACGGACACTATGCCCACATTAGCCTCTCTCTCCTGCAGCATCAGTGTTTGCTCTCTGCTGACTCATCGCGTGAACATAAGCACATGCCATTATCTCCTCCCCACTGCCCAACTGCTCTGCTCCCTACAAAGCCTAGCCCTTGGGCAAGTCAGCTAGACTCGCTCTCTCCACTTCTACATGTCCCATTGTCTCTTGAGTCCACTCTGGTCAGGCTCTGGTTCTTATCATTCCACCAAAATTGCTCTGATTGCGGTCACTGATGACCACCATGTTGCAAAATACAGTGAGCAATTCTCAGTCTTTATCCTACTTGATCTCTCAGCAATCACTGACAGGGTGCTACTGCAGCCTTCTTGAGAAACTATGCCACTTGGCTCCTGGGGCCATTACTTCTCAGCTTCCTTTTAGACCTGTGTCTCCTTCCCAACCTCTACATGCTAGAAAGCCACAGGGCTCAGCCCTCTGCCTTCCTCTCTGCCTACGCACACTCTAGGTGAGTTCATCTAGTCCCATGGCTCCCAGAAAATGTATACCCAGAGGACCCTCACCCCTAGTCTTTCCCCAGAACCCAAACTTACACATCTGACTGCCTTTGCACCCTCCCCCTTGGCTCTCCCCAAGGCATCTTCAATGTCGCCTGCCTCTACCTCCACTCTTGACTACGTGCCCAAACCTGCTCCCCTTCAGGCCTTCCCATCATAGCAAACAGCACCACCATCCTCTCACCTAGTGGCTTAGGCCCCAAACCTTGGGATCCCCTTTCACTGCTCTTGTTCTCTCATATCTCACACTCTGTCAGCTCTATTTTCAAACAATACCCCCAATCCAACCACCATTTCACCATCACCACTGCCAACTCCCTAATCGAGTGACCATTCTCTCTAGCTTGATTTACTGCAATAGCCTCCTAACTGGCCTCCCTTTTTCCATTCTTGCCCCCCCACAGGCCCTCTTTCACCTCAGAGCCAGAAGGATCCTTTAAAAAGCATGAATCAGACCTGTCAGTCCCCCAGCCAAACTTTCTAGTAGGTTCCAATTGCATTTAGAATAAAATTTAAAGTCTGTGTCCTCCAAGGCCTATGTGATCTAATCCATCCCCCTCCCCTCATGCCATTCCAGCCACATAGGCTAGAACACTCTGGTGTGCCTGCCCCAAGGCCTATGCATTTTTTGGCCCTCTAACGGGAACAGTCTTTCCCTAGAAGACTGCTTTTGTCTCCCTACAGTACTAAGCACATCGAATCACCAATGCTCATTCACACCCTTGGACTTGGGAGCTCATTCACCTCCCAGTTCTGCAAAGCCTCCAAGATTGTGTGCAATTGTATACAGAGATCAAGCCTTCTCCACACTCTCTGAGCCTGTTAAAGCTCCTGCACTCTACAGGATGTTCTTAGCAGCACCCTCTTTCTTACCTTAAAGCAATATTCATGGCAGCAGATGCCAAGATGTTCTAGGGTAATCTTTGGACAGTCTCGGATCTCACCGTTGCAGTAAGTACAGATCCCTCCAGTTGTTCTGTGAGGTGAAAAAACAAGAGCCTGGTGGTCAGGCTGGCACACAGACTTTACCCCCAGCCTGCCACCTTTTTCTGTGGTGTGCAATTGGCAGCATAGCCCTGGGCCAGACCAGTTCTCAGCCTCCATAGACCTTTGCATTGTCTCCAAAACCAGTCACGTATCTTTGTCCTACGCCGTGTAGTATGTTGTCGCTCCATAAATTAATATTACTATATTAGAGACAGAAATGATCTCAGGAGTTTTGCAGGGCTTTGCCCTGAAGGAATATGTGAACGTGTTAGTTTGCATATCAAAAGCTGCTCCGCCTCAGGAGGGCATCTCAAAGGTCAGTAGCAGCTGCTTTCCAAGGTGATGCTGCAGTCTCAAACCTGTGGTTCTCGCCTGGTTTGAAGGACAAAGCAAGGTCTGCATGGAATCACGAGATGAGAGCTGATCAAAGAGTGTCCGCCTGAGAGACAGACACCTGCGGCTAAAAACAATTAGCCCAAGGGACAGTTCCTGCTTGACTTCTGATGACCTGTCTCTATCTGCAATAACTAGATAAAGAAATATGGAGCCACTATATCTCTGTTTAACCCTTCTGTTAAGTGATAGCTTTATCTTAGAAGTTTGTCCTTGAAAGATTTTGTAACCAGAGTTAGTTAAGGGATCCATAGAAGCCTTCTGAAATACTTTTAACCTAAAACAAACTACCTGTTATTATGTAAATCTGTTACCCCTGGCAACTGATCTCTGTACCTATAAATACCCATGTAAAACTTCACTCGTGGCCTTACGATTGATGGGGATATCGTAAGAACCCCCGAGTACTCCCACTTTGCCTTTTATCTATATAAATCTATAAAACTATACCTTTGTCTCTGTGTATTCTTTTATTTCTACTATTTTCCATTTTCTATTATTTTCTTATCCTTTGTGACGACCCCTACCTAAGGGACCCGATTTTTTGCTGGGAGCATAGCTAACTCCCCACAGTATGTGTGTACAGCCTGATGTGATACCTGTTTTAGGCAGCTTGCCTCTCCCTGCCCTTCTGCCTAGCATATCTGCTGGGGCCCGTTCCCTTGCAGAGCAGGAAGACCAGTGCCTTCTCCTACAGGAGACATGTCATTGTATGCCCTACCTGGCCCTGTCCTGATGGCCCTTCTCCTCATGCCTGGGACCACTGAGCCCTGCTCCCAACCCATACACTCTTGAATCCACCCTGCTATGAGCCTGGCTATAGAGCCTACTCGGATCTCATGCTGAAGTTCCAGATACTGACTTCTGGGTCAGGTAGCTCCCCAGTTCCAGGAGCCCTGCTTTTGTTCCTGAGAGTCACCTCTGCTTTTCCTCCTCAGACAGGACTTGCTGAAAGTGTCTGCCTGCCTTGATCCTACAGGCCAAAACCAGGTGCTTTCTTCCAGAGATTTGGGTCTGCCTCTCATGGGAGCCAAGGGTGGTGCTACCAACCTAGATCCACATTAGCTCCCTAGGAGGGCCCCAAATTGCCACAGACAGCTGGGGCTCGGCTGCCATCCTGCTGCTGGCCCAGAACTCACTCTGACGGCAGAACTGCTAGACTCCTGCCCTCAGCGCAGCCCTGCCCCTCCTGCTTCTCTACCACCTCCAGTTCCAGCCCACGGTTGTTCTCTGTGCCTGTGCTTGTATGTGCCCAAGTGACTGGTATTGTCCAGTTCCTTCCTTTAAGCCTAGCAATGATCAGTAAGGTCTGAGTCTGGATTCAGGAGTTGCACAATGCGGAGGGGGTCCCCAGGTTATCTGGAAGTGGATGCCTCATTTCATTTGCTCCTATATAACTGGTTAGCTCTCAGGTTTCGGACCAACCTGCCCTTCTCTGCTAAGACATCATCTGGTGATGTGACTCACCAAGTGATCTGTGGTTGCCCAGGATCCAGGTACCTGGCTGTTTCTTCAGCCATATGGAGCAGACTTCCCTGCCCTGCTCTGCTTATCTGCCCCTCTACCTGTTTGCCCTTGGGGCCTGGTGGGATTCCCTTCATCTTAACCCTCTCACTTCCTTCCTTTTTTCCTCAATCTAGCTTTGGCCTCTGAATGTCATCCACAGGAATTTAGATGTCTTGATTAATGAGAAGCCAGATGGCAGAGTAGAAACATCCCTACCTGGAAGCAGTCAGGGCCCTGGAGTTTAGTCCTGGCTCTGCCACTGACTCACTGTGTGATGTAAGGCATGTTGCCTATTCTGTCCAGACCTGTTTCCTTCACAGCAACCTGAGTGAATTCAATCTCTAAGACTCTTTTCTCCCCATTCCAATATTTTGAAATAGGACTTCTTTGTCATTAAGATCCTATGATTGCGACATCATCTAGTCGCAATTCAGCTTTCAAAACTGAATGAGGAGGCCAGGCGCGGTGGCTCACGCCTGTAATCCTAGCACTCTGGGAGGCCGAGGTGGGCGGATGGTTTGAGCTCAGGAGTTCGAGACCAGCCTGAGCAAGAGCGAGACCCCGTCTCTACTAAAAAAATAGAAAGAAATTAGCTGGACAACTAAAAAAAAAATATATATATATACATATATATAAAATTAGCCGGGCATGGTGGTGCATGCCTGTATTCCCAGCTACTTGGGAGGCTGAGGCAGAAGGTTTGCTTGAGCCCAGGAGTTTGAGGTTGCTGTGAGCTAGGCTGATGCCATGGCACTCACTCTAGCCTGGGGGAAAAAAGCGAGACTCTGTCTCAAAACAAAAAAAAAAACAAAAAAAAACTGAATGAGGTGTTCTCTTGCCCCTTCATTCAATTTAACATCCCCATACCACTGTGCATTCTTAGCACTGTGTCTTTTCTGGCTTCTTGATAATAGCATTTTTCTTCATTTTCTACCCACCAATCTTTTGTAGTTGTTTTTTTCTTTTCAGTTTTTACTTCTGGTCAGATTTGCAAGTTAATTAAGTAATCAGCTAGGTACTAATCCAAAGGGCCTCTCCGCAGACATGAGCCCCCTGGGCTTTCAGACACCACCACTTCCCTTCTCAGTAGCCTTTTATGTCTACCCTCTGGCCTTAGCTGGGTTCAAAGCTCTAATTGCCACAAGTGTGACATTCCCATGAGGGAAGCACCACCCTATAGCATTGTCCTGCACTGTGTGACAGATCTGCAAACAGATTGGAAGCTGCAAAGCAGCAGACAAAAGCAGACAGACTTAGTGTGGACATTTTCCTGAGCTGTTTCTCCTCTGTAGAACTGCAAGCTCCCTGGTTAAAAAAAAAAAGGTACACATACCTCTCAGAGTATGGGGTGCTGTCATATGGCGGTTTCTTCTCCATGTCAAATGAGTCCTCAATGCTGCTGACACTGCAGGGAGTGTGTGGGGAAGAGGAGGGCAGAAGATGGGAGCAGATCACTGTTACAGTCATGTTCAGAGAACACTTTCCTAATTAACCCTGGGGCCATAGCTGAGACATGACTCTACACTGCAGGCTGCCATCCATCATCCTAAATGGCACCTGGTGCCATAAGGGCTGATGCCAAGAAGGTGTGATTCTCTTGGAGAAGAGCCCTTCGACAGGGGCAAAGAAGACCCATCACAATGAGGGAGATGACGAGGGTGAGGTGGCCAGGAGGACCCTCAGTTGCACTGATCAATGGGAAAAGAGCAGAGCTCTTCTTCCCACCTATGTTACAACGTGACAGTCACCAGGAGCCCACTTTTGTATCTTCACTTTTTATAACAAAAACTGGCAATTAAACAAAAATATTGGCAGGGAAGGGTGACTAGCTATGAGCCCTGGGATACCCGTTATCGAAGCTTCCATCCTCCCAGGAGCTGTGTTGTGGCCCCATAAGATTGTCAGGAAAACTGCTCGGAGGGTAAGTGACCTGCTTGAGGTCATGCTTGGGATAAGGCGTGAGTTCAGGTCCTAATTTCTTCTGAGCAACACACTGGACCATGCAATTCTCACTGCCCGATAAAGAAAGGCTACTGTTTTTTCATAAGACAACATTTTGACTAAAAATTAAATTAAATTTTAAAATAAATTTAATTGTCAGAGTCTAAGAATTAAATTTAACAGGGCGGTGGGACTGGGAAGAGACAAGGAGATAGACACGATTTTGCCAAGTGACTCTCATAGAGGCAAATACTAGATGGCAATGACAGATCTCATGGGTGTGCCAAAGGTTTCACATATTTCTAATCTCCAAACCTCCCTGAATGAAGCTATCGAGACAGAAAATAGATGAGTGGTTGCCAGGGGCTGAGGGTGGTGATGTGGGGGCTGCTAATGGGTCTGGGGTTTCTTTTTGGGGTGATGAATATGTTTTGGAATTGAACAGTGGTGATGGTTGCACAACTCTGTGAATATACCAAAACCCACTGGATCGCATGCTTTAAAGGGTGAATTACAACTCAGTAAAGCTGCTGAGAAAAACTCCCCTAAGGGGTTACAGATGATGAAACTGAGGCTCACAGAGGTTGAGCATCTTGCCCCAAAAGACCCAAATAGTAGAGGCTGAACTGAGGCTGGAATGTGACCCCCACACCCATGCTCATCACTGCACAGCACTAGTGAAAGCCAGTGTAGAAGCCCCAGAGGCCTAATCCTGAACTAAGCCTGGGACGCTCCTATATGTTACTAAAATCCTCATGACGTGAGGATTTTTATGACGTGTCATAAAAATTTCCCCCGAGGGACCCCATCTGGAAGGTAGGAGTGCACTGGTGTGACACAGAGGTACCCTTCCATATGGCATTAAGCAACAAGCAGGGGAAGAGATGATCAGTGAAAAGTCACGCATGTATCAGGAACTCCAGTCACGTGTGTGTTCAGATGAGGCAGCCTGGCATGACAGAAAGAGCATGGGGGCTCAAGAGAAGAGCTCTGTGATCTGAAACGAGATGGAATCAACTGGAGGGTCCCTGAAGGCCCTGCCAGCTCTATAAAGGGAGATGCTGTCAGGATTTCACAAAGAAAGCAACAAAGGCAGGCAAAATGGGATGGCACTGCAAGTGGAGTGCAGGATGAGTTAACCATTAGGAAGAACTCAAAGGCACACAATTAGGTGGAACACCTAAAAATGCAGAAATCACATCAGAGGGCAATTATATCACTCATCCATTTAACAAACAATTCCCCAGAAGCTACTCTGGGCCAAGTCCTGGACAAGGTACTAGGGGTGCAGGATGAGGGCAAAATGGGGCCTGGCAAGAGAAGGCCATGACACGGACGGATCTGGGACTTGCTCTTACCTGCCATAGCGTGAAGACGCCGGCTTCCCGGAAGACACTTCGCTAGCATTGACGTACTCCTTCACGAAGAGGATCGCTTTACTGTAGAAGGAGCAGAGCAAAACACAACGGGCACACTGGAAGATTCCAGGGGACTGGGCCTGGCCCACAGAAGAGGTTCAGGGCTGGGGTACCCCTGCCTGGGTTCAAGGAAGTGAAGAAGCTCATGGGAAGGCCTTGGGCAGAGGGGCTGGTGGACTCTAGGCGTCAGGTTCCGGGGCAGCAGCAGAGGGAGCTGTGGTGGACTCGGGCTGAAATCCCAGCCCATGGGTGCAGCTTGTTGTGTCTGGACTGACAGCCCTAGAAAGAGGCTCCCTGCAACTGATGCAGACCTCCGTGTTCCCATCCTCTTCCTAGACTCCTGGACTTCTGCTCCTGAATCCCTCCTCTATGGCTGTGTCTTCCCCGTCTACCCACAACCAGAACATCATCCAAGCCTTAATTCTAGATGGTCGGTCCTCGCTACCTGGGGCCTCCTCAGAGGCCTCAGCTACTGTGCAATCTCCATTCCAAACCTAACCTCTCCCTTCCCATTCCTGGAGTTCCAGAGGCCTAGAAGTCACCTCATCCTGGACAGGCCCCTGGCAGCACTGAAAGCAAAGTCTGCGTCACACTGGGCTCAGCATGGCTCCAAATTTGGCCCCCTTTTTCATGCTGTACACTCCAGCCTGCTGACCTGATGTCCGTGGAGGTCCCCTCAGATCCCCCCTCAGCACATACCCCACTCCGTAGCCTCCCTGCAGTAGCATCCCTCCTTGTACCTGAAGAGGCGGACGGAAGTGTAGGTGAAGCAGTGGGCATGTGAGCATGAGAGAGAGACAGGCACAGGGCTGGCCTTCATGGGCTTTTGGCCTTCCCAGACATGTTCCATGGGGACATTAGCAAAGGCCAACACCCACTAATGCCCGAGGAATGCCACCTCAGTTTCTATTGGGATAGGCGGAATGAGGTGAGGGTGTGATGAGACCATGTCCAGGCCAGCAAATCAGAGTTTATATCAGGGACTAATACTGTATGATGTGAGCCCCTGGCCAAAGGGCTGCTAGGAGTTGGGGGAGGCTCTAGAGCAGAACAAAAGCTGAGTCCTTTACTCCCAAGGAGAAAATGGGGAGCCACTCTGTGCCCAGACATCCCCCAGGTTGCTAGGTATCCTTCCTTACGTGGTCGAGCTGGAGTCCAATTCACTTGTCAGGGCTGGAAAATAACTGTGAGGCTGCTCAGAAGGGGCAGTGACAGTAACAGTCACCATGCAGCTTGAGGGGCTTCTCACCCTGAAACAAATAGAGGTGGGGGTGAGCGTGTGAACACTAAGAACTGACATCCTCCAGGGTTCAACTGGCTTTTCTGAGCCTTACTCTCAACACTGCCACTTCCAAGGGTTTAAATGGTGCTGGTGTTTTTGAAACAACACTTGCAAGTCACCGAGCTTTTGCTCCTGAAGGCTACTTGGAGATCAATGAATGGAACTTCTCACTTTACAGGTAAGAAAACCCAGGCTAGGTGGGTTGAGACATGGCCCAGGTCGCACTATAAGGAAAGTCACACTGAAAGGAAAGTCGCACTGAAAGAATGCATCTCAGTCTGGAAGGCATCTGCTACCAGCAGAAACAGGAGACTGACAGGTATCTTGGTTTTCCTGAACCTCCACACCTCAGCCGCAGCATATGGCCCTTGGCCCGGAATCTGACCTCCTAGGCAGCTCACAGACCTTTATCTGGCCAGACCCTTGCTGGCTCTCACTCTACCTGCCCCCAGGCCACAGCCCCACAACAAAAGCTGCCACAGCTGCCCGCTGCAGCTCAGGGCATTATGTTCTGTTTGTCCCGTTCGACTCAGGTCTGTCCACTCTCTAGCGGCCTCAGGCCCATGCTGTGGGTGCACACTGCCCTGGGCCAATTCTGGCTTCTCTCCAACATGCTGCCCACCCACATCACACCCTGCATATGGCTGCCCCGACCTGGGCCAGGCTCTAGGGTATCACCTCCTTGCCAGACAATCCAGTGTCCAAGACCTCGGCTAGCTTAAGAGTGGGGAAGGAGATCTAGCACCTGCTGAGCTCTCCTGCCTCACAGTCTCAAACTATGTCACATGTGACCAAAGCTCAAACCATACAGACTGGCCTGCAGCTCCCCTGGATGTGCCAAGCTCTCTCTCGTGCCTTTGCAGATAACACCACCTCCTCCTCTGGGAAGCCCTTCCTGAGGTCCTGCCCTCCCACTGCTGGCTATGTGAGACACCCTGCCTCAATGCACGCAATCACCCTGTGCCTCTTCTTTCACCACCCTATGACACAGAAATACGCCATGGAGACTGGAGGAGGTGGGCTGGATGGGAGAGGAGGCCCCATAGGAACCTGGAAAGACAGATGGGGATAAAGTGCAGAGCCAAAGAGCGAGAAGGGGGCTGACTATGAGAGGAAGGAAATAAGATCTGCTGCTGATTGGAAAACTAGCAAGTGTCTGGCATCCTGTGATCTGCATCAGCTAAGTAGTCAAGGGGACAGCAGAACTGAAGGGGCAAGGTGAAAAAAAGTACCCTGGAGCTACTCAGGAGGCTGAGGCAAGAAGACTTCTTGAGCCTAGAAATTGGAGGCCAGCCTGGGCAACATAGCAAGACCCTGTTTCTAAAAAAAATTCCCCGGGGATCCCCCCAGGAATGCAATGTGAGCAACAGGAGCCCTGCAGTGCTCCCCAAGAGGAGCAGCTCTCCTTGGCCTTCAAGACCCTACAGGGCCCACCTCCTGCCCCCTGCTCACCTCACTTCTTACCCTCCAACCACAGGGCCCATCTTTCAGGCCCTCCTCCCCCTCCTTTGTCCACATTGCTTCTTCCCAGGTTCTTTGCAAGGCAGACTCCTCCAGCTGTTTCAGGTGTCAGCTGAACTGTCCCCTCCTCAAGAGAAAAGCTTTTCTCACCCACCCGAGCTACAATAGCTTCTGCCCCAGCGCCTCTCCATCAGAGCGCCTGGTTTCTTTCTTTTCTGGGCTTATCACAAATGGAGGAGCAGTGTACAGACCACAAGGACTAACAGTACTGGCTCTGGGCTCTGACAGCCCCAGTTCTAATCCTGGTTAGGCCACCTCCTGGCTCAATAACTGTTGGCAACTTTCTTAACCTTCACCTACCTCCGTTTCTCACTTGTAAAATGGAGATGACAATAATAGTACCTCCCTCATAGAGTTGCTGTGAGAATTAAATGGGTGACTCCACATAAAGCACGGAGAACAGTGCCTGCATGTTCTCAGCACGCAGCAGCGCTAACAGTTATCATACCACGTTTATTCAGGGGTGGACTGTGTGCTCTCTGAGGGCAGGTGGGTGGGGCCCTGGCCACTGTGCTCACTGTGTATGTATCACTTCTAGGCAGTGTCCCCTGGTTCTTGCCTATTCCCAAACATGGCTGCTTTGGGAAAAGATCTCTGAGGAGCAAAGGGACCTCCTAACAGGCAAGAACACCTTCCTTCACCATCATCGACTGTGACTCTAGGAGGTGATAAGGGAAGGGCTACTGGCCTCACACAGAAAACGGCCAGGAGGACACCCAGGCATGCATCCTATCTGTCAGGTTTGAGAGACCAGAGCCAGGTGGAGGAATACAAGAGGTCAGCAAACATCTCTTTTGCTGAGTTCCTTGGCAAGATGAAGCTAGAACAGCCTTCCTCACCTTGTTCCTGAGGCCACCAGATCAAAGCAATGGATCATGGTAGGAGAGTGATGGCAGAGCTGTAATACTTGATTGGCAGAGGCAAGATGAGGCAAGAGGGAGAGCTGGTCAAGAGAATGACCTGGAACTGGGACACAGAGGGAGGCCAGAAGTCAGAGCAAGGCACAGGCTCAAAATCAGATAAGGGGACAGGAAAATTGCCATGAAGCACCAGAAATAAGGAAACTTTGGGAATAAGGCAAGTCCCTCCTTGGACGGGAAGCCTCTACTACATGTCCTGCCAGTACAGAAGCCAAAGGGTGGGTTCCTAGGGACTGAAGCTGGATGTGGGAGCTAGAAAGTTTCATCACAGAGATGAAAATACAGTTGACCTGGTAGGAATGGGGAGAATGTCATCAAATCATGACATTCTCTCCTGCCCTCTCTGTCCTGCCCACATAGATGCGAGGGCCAAGAAGCCCTTGGAAACCACACTGTTTCCACTTCAACTTTCCATGAATTTTTGGAAATGAGAAACAACAGAATGTTTCAGGATGGTGTATCATCTGATACAAGATTGTCTTTAAAAACATATTTTCAAACGTGAAAAAATATTGTACAAGTCATCTAGAGTTTCAAAATTGGAAAGCTCTCACAGCTACTGCAAACATCGTGATTTGGTGTGAACAGGCACTGCTCTTCAGAGGCTAGAAGCCAGAACACTTACCACTGTGGGAGACCTGAGCTGCTCACAGCAAACCACCTTAAGGGGCTGGTGCTGTCTGTTCCCTACTGCCCTGCTCCTCCTTGGTCCCTGGCCTCTCTCAGAAAACTCACAGCCTATTTCCTCAGACCACTGCTAACTTCTTGCAACCACTGCATGACCCTAGGTTATCACGGAGGAGGCAAGTTATTGACCAAATGCACAGCCATCCTGATGGTGATGGCAGTAGAAAAGGTCATCCAACTGGTAAAGCCTTTATTTCTGGTAGCAAGTCCCATCCGCACCATGGTATACCTTCCTCAGAGACCTTCCATCTCCATGAATGGCAAAAGCACCCCATATCCCTCCCCGACCCAGGTTTTCAAGCTCCAAGTGGCTGCTGAACAACATGGTTATCTGTGCACCTTCTCTGTGCTAGGCTTAGTCTCTGAAACCCATGGAGACCCTACCCTTGGGATGCTGGTTTCTGGTCTGCTTCCTTCTGGCTCCTAGCCTCTCACACCTGCAGAGGGTAACAGGCAAGCCTAGCGTCTAGCGTTTGTCCTGGGTTATGGCCTGACAAAAACGCCAGCTCTAGCAGGCAGGAGCCCAGTGCATCT
>RJWJ010018339.1:0-31689 GCA_004363605.1 Indri indri | reverse complement strand
TCTCTTTTTTTTTTTTTTTGAGACAGAGTCTCACTCTGTTGCCCGGGCTAGAGTGCCGTGGCATCAGGCTAGCTCACAGCAACCTCAAACTCCTGGGCTCAAGCAATCCTCCTGCCTCAGCCTCCCAAGTAGCTGGGACTACAGGCATGTGCCACCATGCCCGGCTAATTTTTTCTGTATATATTTTTAGTTGTCCAGCTAATTTCTTTCTATTTTTTTAGTAGAGATGGGGTCTCGCTCTTGCTCAGGCTGGTCTTGAACTCCTGAGCTCAAACGATCCTCCCACCTTAGCCTCCCAGAGTGCTAGGATTACAGGTGTGAGCCACCACGTCCAGCCATGTTTTTCTCTTTAGTTAGCGGTTGCTTTGTGTATTTTAAAGCTATGTTATTAGGCACATATATATTTATAATGTTTATATCTTCCTGATGTATATTGAGATTGACTCTTTTATCATTATGAAATGTCCTTCTTTGATGCTAGAAATAATTCTTATGTAATCTATTTTGCCTGATATTAATATGGCCCCCTCCAATTTTCTTACAGTTGTTTTTTCATTGTATATCTTTTCCCATCCTTTTATTTTTTAACCTATTTGTGTCTTCATATTTCAAGTGTCAAGTGTGTCTGTTGAAGTAATTCTGAATTATTTGAGGGAAAATATAGGGACTTTGTGACTATTATCATTGGAGGAAGCTGGGTAAAGGGTACATGAGAACTTCAGTAGTATTTTTCAACTTCTATGTGAGTCTAAAATTATTTTGCATGTTTATAATGTTGCTGGGTTGTTTTTTTTTTTGTTGTTTGTTTGTTTGTTTGTTTGTTTTTTTGGAGACAGGGTCTTGCTTTGTTGCCTGGGATAGAGTGCGGTGTTGTGATCACAGCTCACTGCAACCACATGTTCCTGGGCTCAAGTGATCCTCCTGCCTCGGCCTCTCAAGTAGCTGGCACTATAGGCACAAGCCACCATGCCCAGCTAAATTTTTCTGTTTATTGTAGAGATAGGGTCTTGTTCTTGTTCAGGCTGATCTCCATCTCCTGACCTCAAGTGATCCTCCTGCCTTGGCCTCCCAGAGTGCTAGGATTACAGGTGTGAGCCACTGCACCTAACTTATTGCTGCATTTTTAAGATAGCTTTTTTGAAATTCTTCTAATTCCAACATCCTGTGTCATTTCTGCATTGTTGTCTATTGATTGTTCTTACTCATCCAAGTTGAGATTTTTTTCTGGTTTTGGGTATAATGAGTATATTCATTTTGGATTGTATCCTGGACATTTTGAGTATTCCATTAGGAGACTCTGGTTCCTTCTTAAATCATCTACGTTAGTAGACAGCCACTGGGGAGGGAGGAAAGGTAATGCCTCTTTGCTGACATTCACCTTATGTAGGACAGTAATAGTCAACAGGTTTCACCCCATAGTTCTTGTGGCTGCAACCCCTAGCGGGGGGAGAGAGGACCATCTTCTCTACTCTCATTTTGGTGCAAGGATGGTCACCAAGGCTTCATCCCACAGCTTACACATTATCCAACTGAAAGGATTTCATCCTGCAGGACCGCTATCTTCCCAGTCCTTTGGTTAGAGAGAGTAGGTTTTTCTTGGGGATTTTTTTGTTGCTGTTGTTCTACGCCTCTCAACAGTTCCAGGTTGTGAGTTGTTGCAGCGGTGGCAAAAAATCTTCAGGGAATTCATTACCTGGTCATTGCTCAAGACCTGAGGTCTTAGCCAGTTTGCCTTATTTTCTTAACATTTCAATGTTCTGGTAGTCGCTTTTTGTCTGTGGTACAAAGTTTTTGGTTGTAATTAGCAGGAAAAATTGGGTGGAATGTGCTTACCCCATCTTGTCTGGAAGTTGGTGGTTTTTAATATACTATTAATAATTTCTTTGTGTTGTAATTTTATTTATTTGCCCTGTTTATTTTGTTTTTCAGGCCAATGAAGATAAAACAATGTCTGCCAACCTAAAATACCTTTCCTTGGGAATTTTGGTCTTTCAGACTACCAGTTTGGTTCTAACGATGCGTTATTCTAGGACTTTAAAAGAGGAGGGACCTCGTTATCTATCTTCTACAGCAGTTGTCGTTGCTGAACTTTTGAAGATAACGGCCTGTATTTTGTTAGTCTACAAAGATAGCAGTAGGTATCTAGGTTTTTTGTTTTTAATCAATGCAATTTAGTTTACATATATATGTAAATGTATATTGATAACTATACATTTGAACTCTTGCATTATCTAATGCTCTAGTATTAAGGACATTTTGATATTATAAAAAATTTATTAAGACAGTTTTAAATCTAGTAATAAAAGCATTTTATCTTAATCTGTATCACGATTCATGTCTTTTGGTTAATGCTGTAAATATGAAACATAGTTTCTTGCATTTATAATAATTTGAGAATAAGAGTAAATTTTATAATTATGTGACTGTTAGAACTTTAGAGGGAAACAATAATTCTTTGCTAAAGTAAAGGCTTTTTATTTTGTTTCCTTCATTGATTAGTCCAGTAGTGACTACTTTTATACATTTTTTAAAATAGTTTCATTGAGATATATAATTCATAAACCATACAATTCACACATTTAAAGTGTACAATTTAATGATGTTTTGGTGTATTCCATTTTTAAACTTTTTTTTTTTTTTTTGAGACAGAGTCTCACTCTTTTGCCCAGGCTAGAGTGCCGTGGCGTCAGCCTAGCTCACAGCAACCTCAAACTCCTGGGCTCAGGCGATCCTTCTGCCTCAGCCTCCCAAGTAGCTGGGACTACAGGCATGTGCCGCCATGCCCGGCTAATTTTTTCTATATATTTTTAGTTGTCCAATTAATTTCTTTCTATTTTTAGTAGAGACGAGGTCTCATTCTTGCTCAGGCTGGTTTCGAACTCCTGAGCTCAAACAATCCGCCCACCTCGGCCTCCCAGAGTGCTAGGATTACAGGTGTGAGCCACCGTGCCTGGCCTTTAAACTTTTTAAGTTGTGGTAAAATGTATATATGTAACATAAAATTTGCCATTTTCACCATTATTAGTGTATGTGGTACAACTGTCATCACTATTTCCAAAACATTTTCATCATCCTAAACAAAAACTCTGTAACTATTCAGTAATAACTCTTCATCCTCTCTTACCCTCAGCTCCCAGTAACCTATAATTTACTTTCTGTCTCTATGAATTTGCCTATTGTAAATATTTTGTATAGGTAGAATCATATGTTCGTCCTTTTAGGTCTGGCTTATTTCATTTAGCATAATGTTTTCAACCCATGTTGTAACATGTATCAGAACTTTATTCTTTTTTATGGCTGAATACCATTCCATTGTATGGATATACCACATTTTGTTTGTCCATTCATATGTAGTTGGACACTGGGTTGTTTCCACCTTTTGGCTATTGTGAATAATGCTGGCATGAATAATGAGTAATGCTGCAATAGATGTATAAGTATCTGTTGAGTCCCTTCTTTGATTTCTTTTGGGTATATATAGGTGTGGAATTGCTGGATCACATGGTAATTCTATGTTTAACTTTCTGTGGAACCATCAAAGTATTTCCCACAGCAACTGGACCATTTTACATTCTTGCCAACAATGTACAAATGTTATAATTTCTCATTCCTCACCAACAGTTATTTTCCATTTTTTAAAAAGAATTATAGCCATTCTAGCAGGCGTAAAGTAGTGTCTCATTGTGGTTTTGACATGTGTTTCTCTATGACTAGTGATAATAACTTTTCATGAGTTTACTGGCTATTAGTATGTTTTCTTTTGAACTGCATCTGACATTACTTGCTAATAGATTGGATATGTGAAGGTCAGGAAAAAGGAGGAATCCAGTTTGAGGAATAACTCCTGGATTTTTAGATTAAATTACTGGGTGAATGGGTACTGCAATGAATGATATAGGAAAGATAGATTCAGGGGAAAATTAAGGCTTCACTTTGGACTTTATTAAATTTGAGATACCTATAAAACATCCCAACTGAGATGTCAAATAGTAGAGTCTATGAATATGGAACTCAAAGATTTGTCATTTTAAGGTTAAGCATTGGATGAGATAACCTAGTATACATTAGAAAAGAAGGTCAGACTGAGCTCTGTCACATTCCCAATATTTAGAGGTCAGATTCAGAAGGAGGAATCAGCAAAAGAAGACTGGGAAGGAGTCACAGCAAGATAGATAGAAAACCATGAAAATATAATAGGAAAACTGAGAAAGTAGTGTTTTTGCTTTTAAGGTGTAGACGAGAGAAGTATCCACTGCGTTTAACATTGTGGAGCTAAAGATATCTTTGACACAAATAGTTGCATTGTAGAGAGATGCAGCAAAACCAATGTTCAGTGAATCAAAGCACAAATAGATATACCATACACAAAAATAAATTCCAGGTGGATTAAAACTTGACATTTAAAAAGTAAAACTTTATAACCCTGGTGCTATGAATGATTTCAAATAAGATATAAAAGACACAAATAAGACTTCTGGCAATAGGCAGCAGAGCCATGGCTGCTCTCCTCTGAGCTGGGCTGAGGCTGCAGGGGCCAGCTGCATGGGGGAAGAGCCTATCCATGGACTGTGGTGCTGCAATGGTGGAAGAATCCTATGAGGTGGGTTGGGAGCATGTCACCCACCTCAAAGGAGAAATCACCAGGGACAGAGATTGAAAAATTCCAGATGGTCTACAGTTTTGATGCCATAAGAGTCTTTGGGTACATCTTTTAGCTGAAGGTGGCACAGATTGCCCTGACAGTGGTGGCCTTGCCACCAGGTTTCTACTGGTGCTCCCAGGGCCTCATGACTCTCAACTCCCTGTGCCTTGTGAGCAGGATAGCTGGCTTCACCCTGGCTATGCTCTGCTGGATGAGCTATTTCTTCTGGAGACTGGTGGGACTCCTGTATGTGAACAAGTCTGGCACCATGCTGCAGGTGGCTCAACTAACCTTCTGGGACTGGCGGTAGGACACATACTGTCCTGTGGCAGATGTGACGCCCCTGACAAAACCGAGGAACAGCCCCAGGAGCTGTTCATGTATATCTAGCAGTACAGTAGGAGGCAGACCTTCTACCTCACCCTGCACTATGGGACGCATCCTGAACAGAGAGTGTTTCTCACAGGTGTTTGGGATGCTGGACACACTCAAGTGAACAAGTGGGAGCCAGGCCTCTGGGTGGCCCTGAGCTGCCTGGATCTCTGACAGGAAGACTGAGGGTGTGGGTAAGGCTGAAGAAGGGGATCAGGCACCTGGAGAGTTTGCCAGGGCCCCTGGGATCTTGTCTTCAGGGATATAGAAATTCATGAGGCACAAGCTGGTAACCAGGTTTAGGAAAAAGCCTTTTAGCACAAGTTCTTACTGGACTTGTGTATGACATTCAGTCAGATAATGGCCAGAAGTTTCTGTTAAGAGCCAGTTCTTAGAGAAAGCTGTGCCAAGTCTCCCAGACAGTCCACTGCTATGAAATTGGAAGAAAGAGGTGTGGTAGGGGGAGTCTAGGATTTGGAGTCAGAAGTCTTGGGTTCTCTCAGTTATCAACTCCCTGTCCTTGCGCAGGTTATCGAGTCTCATTGATTTTCGCATCTGTAAAATGGAAAGTCCTACCTGTCTCATGGGATGGGTATGAGAATAAACAATAAATGTCAAGTGTGTTGCAAACTCAGTAGCCCAGAACAAATATTAAGTGTTTGGTCAGAGGTTAGCGCTTAGTGAAAGGCTTCTAGGCAGTCAGTAGTGATTTCCAGAGCCCTGTGCTGTGCCCCTTCATGTACCCAGGAGGAGAAGGGACTGGGGTGAAGCCTGGATCCTACCAGGATAGTAACTGCACATTGACTTGAGCAGGATGTCATCCAAGTGAGCACAACACCCCAGCTAAGATTTTGTTTACCACCCAGAGGTCTAGGGGGCTATTACATTGGAAGGCTTTGTAGTCTAATAAAGCCAGATCAGGAGGCTGAGGCAGGAGGATCACTTGGGCCCAGGAGTTCCAGCCTGGGTGACAGGGAAAGACCCTGTCTCCTAAAATAAATAAAGGAAAAAAGGAAGGAAGGAAGGAGGGAAGGCAGGCCGGCAGGCAGATGGACTATAACAATAAAACAAAAGAGGCACAAATAAGGCCATAAAGAAAAAAATAGATAATTTGGGGCACATTAAAATGAGAAACATCTATAAATCAAACCAAGTGAGACGACAAGCCACAGATTGAGAAGATTTATATCACATGGAACCACCAATATTTAATATCCAGAATTACAAAGAATTTCTAAAACTCAATAAGAAAAAGACAGCAACTCAGTAGAAAAGGAGACAAAGGATATAAATAGGCAATTTATGGAAGAGGAAACCTGAATGGCCAGTAAATATATAAGATGCTCAACCTCACTGGCAATCAGGGAAATCCATTAAAACCAAGAGACACAAATTGCCCTCAGATTGGCAAAAATAAAAAGTCTTAACAATACCAGGAATTGGCAGGAATGTGAAGCAGACCTTCCCTAAAGTGCAATTGAGAAAAATATGTGGTAGCAGTCATTATTTAAAATTTTAATTTAAAAAATTTTAAAATGTGTCAATATTTGAGATTTTTTTTCCTAGTAAAACTAAGAAAAAATCTTTGGTAACTTTTAGTTAACAATTTTTTGACAATTATTTTGGAATGGGAGATGGTATCAGGTAGCAATCTTTAAAGTTTTTTCCATTTAAAAAGACTTTTCATAGTCAAAGTTTTCCCATTTTATTTTGGGAGAGAAAATCATCAGCAAAGTGTCATTGTTGGTAAAGTGGTAGGGTTCCTTGGAATTTCTTTCTTAAGGCATTTATATGTCCCTTAAAATTCTTTGGACATTTTTTGTGACTGATGATACTATAGCTTGGCTAGTTCAAAATCCATTTCTAATCCTTTTCTCCCTTTCCTGTCTCTAATATGGAGGAAACACAGGAAAAGACCCAGCTTTCTTGCAGCTAGGGGTAGCTATGCAACACAGTCCTGTTCAATAAGAACCAAGAAGATAATTGCCAGTTTCCTCATCTTCCTTGCTGCCCGAAACAAGAACCAGAGGTGCAGCAGTCATTTGGTGATCTTGTTAGGCTAATCATATAGACAATAGATAAAAAGTATGAAGGTAAAAAGCCAATGTATATACAGTATTACTATGAAAGATCTTAGAATAGTGCCTATTATTATTCAGGAATATATCAGATACATTTTGGTTTCAAAAAACTCAGACATTCATTATTATCTAATATATATTTTACAATCCAAGAATTTTCTCAACATCATATTGCAGAAAATTTTAAAATCAGTTATTCTGCTCTAACACAGTTATTTAATTTTATTTTTCTGCTCTCTCTTTTTTCTAAATATGTTTCTCCTGGACAAACTCTTAACCATTTGCAATATAAAGAGACACAGGCTTAATTTATAGCAGCATTGTGTTAACAGGAAAGAGATAAATTCTGCTTTACTATTTGATGATCCAACTGAACCTAGAATATTAATTTCAGCCTTTCCATCACCAGAGTGGGCTGCAGTGGTTGGAAGATTTCCAACAAATATACTGGAAGGCCTTTAAAAGGTAGTGTTCAGGATCCATGCAACCAGGAAGGGGGACCGCTTTGGGTTCCCCTTATCCCTGAGGTCTCAGGGTGGGAGAAGTGGAAGAACAAGCCTTCTTACAGACTACTGGTAGGCAGCCTGTGCCAGAGCGAATATGGTTTGTTTTCAAGTCAGTGACAGTCATTTTTAAGAGTGAGTTTATTTGCTTCCAGGATCCACCTCCCTACTCCTCTCAGAATCCTTTGCGCCAAAGGACTTTGACCTTCTTTTCGCAGCTAGACACCGTGAGCACCTTCTGCAACTTGCTCAATGCAGGATGGCCACAAACTTTCAATTTGTAAAAAACGCAATATCTGCAAAGCACAAGAAAGTAAAGCATGATTAAACGAAATATGCCTATAGACAGAAAACCTGGATCTGAGAGCTGTTTGTAGAAGTTTTAGATTTAGACTCATGATATGTGAGACAAGTCCCTGTGAGGTTGAGTTAGTGTTAGTTGGAATTAACTAACCAACCAAACCCACTCCCTAATTGATTTACCTACTTTTATATTAAAATCTCACAATTATTAAGTGGTACGAATGAATGACGATATATGGAATACATAAAATACAAGTTTTTATAATGTTACAATAAAGTAAGAATATCTGGTTGATAAAATAATACTTTGAGCTTTTGGTTATCATAAATATGTATACATGTGATTGTGTATATATGTAGATACATGCATATAATCAATTTGATTATATATCACAATGAAAGAATATGGGGATAATGCTCTTCTTAATATGCTATCTTACAATATTTAGCATTCAAAAAATTAGCATCATAAAGGTATATTTTAGACCTAAACATATCTTACCATGTAGCTCAGTTTCCTTTTTACACAAGTGAGAAAACCGAATCCTTGGGAGAGAGGATATGCAACTTATTCAGAGTTACTTAATTACTGATTTTTCCCATTTAATGTTTTTGCCTAGAATGTAGTCTAAGAGCACTGAATCGGATACTGCATGATGAAATTCTTAACAAACCTATGGAAACACTTAAACTTGCTATTCCATCAGGGATATATACTCTTCAGAACAATTTACTCTATGTGGCACTGTCAAATCTAGATGCAGCTACTTATCAGGTACTTAAAATACATATCTTTCTTTCTTTAAAAAAATTTTATAAATACATAATATGTGTATTATTTATGGGATACATGTGATATTTTGATACCTGCATACAATGTGTAATGATCAAAATCAGGGTACTGAGGATATCCATTACCTCAAACATTTATCATTTCTTTATATTGGGAACATTTCAAATCTTCTTTTCTAGCTATTTTAGAATTTATAATGAATTATTATTAACTACAGTCCCCCTACTGTGCTGTCAAACACTAGAACTTATTCTTTTTTTTTTTTTTTTCTTTTTTTGAGGGAGTGATGAGGCCTGTCTCCAGTACAGGCTGGCCCCATCCCCCTAGAACTAATTCTTTCTATCTAACTGTATGTTTGTATTCATTAACCAAGCTCTCTTCATCCCTCCTTCCTGCTTCCTTCCCAGCCTCTGGTAACTATCATTCTACTCTCTACCTCCATGAAATCAACTTTTTTAGCTTCAGCATATGCATGAGAACATGTCTTTTTGTGCCTGGCTTATTTCACTTAACATAATGACCTTCATTTCCATCCATATTGTTGCAAATAACAAGATTTCATTCTTTCTTTTGGCCAAATAGTATTCTATTTTGTATATCCATTCATTCATTGATAAGACACTTAGGTTGATTCATTCATTGATAAGACATTTAGGTTGATTCCCTATCTTGGTTATTGTGAATAGTTCTGCAATAAACATGAGGGTGCAGGTATCCCATTGATATACTGATTTCCTTTCCTTTCGATGAATACCCAGTTGTGGAATTGCTGGGTCATATGTTAGTTGTATTTTTAGTTTTTTGAGAAACCTTCATACTGGTTTTCATAGTGGCTATACTAATTTACATTCCCACCAACAGTGGGAATATAAGTTCGCTTTTCTCTGCATCCTCGGCAGCATGTTATTTTTTGTCTTCTTGATAATAGCTGTCCTACTAAGGTGATATCTTATTGTGATTTTGATTTGCATTTACCTGATAATTAGTGATGTTGAGCATTTTTTTCAAATACCTCTTGGCCATTTGTATGTCTTCTTTTTATAAATGTTATTCAGGTCCTTTGCTTGCTTTTTAATGGGATTATTTGTTTTTATGCTGTTGAGTTGTTTGCATTCCTTGTATATTCTGGATATTGGTCCCATGTTGGATGAATAGTTGCAAATATTTTCTCCTGTTCTACAGGTCGTCTCTTCACTTCGTGGATTGTTTCCTTTGTGGATTGTCTCCTTCTACAGAAGCTTTTTAGTTGAATATAATCCCATTTGCATATTTTTTTTTCCTGTGCTTTTGAAGTTGTAGCCATAAAATCTTAGCCTAGATCAATGTTCTAAAATATTTCCCCCTCTGTTTTCTTCTATTAGTTTTATAGTTTTTTTTTGTTGTTTGTTTGTTTGTTTTTTAGTTTTGCAATTTTGAGTCTTAAGTCTTTAATCCATTTTGAGTTGATTTTTTAGTATGGTGAGAGATAGGGGTCTAGTTTCATTCTTTTGCATATTGATATGCAATTTTCCCAGCATCATTTATCGAAGAGGGTGTCCTTTCCCCAGTGTGTGTTTGTGGTGCCTTTGTCAAAAATCAGTTGGTTGTAAATACATGAATTTATTTTGGGGTTCTCTAATTCTGTTCCATTGGTCTTTGTGTCTGTTATTATACCAATACCATGCTGGTTTGGTTACTGTAGCTTAGTAGTATATTTTGCAGTCAAGTAGTATAATACCTTAAGTTTTGTTCTTTTTGCTCAGGATTGCTTTGGCTATTCAGGATATTTTGTGGTTCCATATGGATTTTAGGAGTATTTTTTTCTATTTCTGTGAAGAATGTCATTGGTATTTTGATGGAGACTGCATTGAATCGGTAGATTTTTTTGGATAGTTTGGTCATTTTAACAATATTAATTCTTCTGTCCCTGAACATGGGATGTGTTTCCATTTGTTTGTGTCCTCTTCAATTTCCTTCATCAGTGTTTCATAGTTTTCCTTGTAGAGATATTTACCTCCTTGGTTAAATTTATTCCTAGGGTTTTTTTCTTTTGTAGCTATTATAAATAGCATTACTTTCTTGATTTCCTTTTCAGCTAGTTTGTTATTGGTTTATAGAAATACTACTGATTTTTGTATGTGGCAACTTAACTGAATTCATTTATCAGTTGTAAGAGTTTTTAGGTGGAGTCTTTAGTTTTTCTATATATACAATTATGTTGTCTGAAAAGAGGGACAGTTTGACTCCATCTTTTCCAATTTGAATGCCTTTTATTTCTTTCTCTTGCCTGATTGCTCTGGCTAGGATTTGCAGTACTGTATTTAATAAGAGTGGTGAAAGTGAGCATCCCTGTAAGAGGGAACTGTAACTTCCCTCTTACAGTTCTTAGAGGGAAGACTTTCAGCTTTGCCCCATTCAGTATGAGGTAAGCTGTAGGTTTCTCTATATGGCCTTTATTATGCTGAGATACTCTCCTTCTATGCCTAATTTGTTGAGAGTTTTTATCATGAAGGATGTTTTAAATTTTACCAAATGCTTTTTGGATCTATTGAGATGCTTGTATGGTTTTTGTCCTTCGTTCTGTTGATGTGATTTGTCATATCTATGGATTTGCATATGTTGACCCATCCTTGCATCCATGGGATAAATCCCACTTAATCATGGTGAATAATCATTTTGATGCACTATTGGATTCCACTGGCTACTATTTTGTTAAGGATTTTTGCATCTATGCTCATTAGGGATATTAGACTGTAATTTTCTTTTTTTGTTGTATCGTTGTTTGGTTTTGGTATCAGGGTTATGCAGGCCTTGTAAAATGAATTAGGAAGAATTCCCTTCTCTTCAGTATTTTGGAATAGTTTGAGAGGAATTGATTTTAGTTCTTCTTCATAGGCTTGGTAGAATTCAACAGTAAAGCCATCTAGTCCTGAACTTTTTTTTTTTTTTGGAGACTTTTTATTAATGATTCAATCTCATTACTCATTATTGGTCTATTCAGGTTTTCTATTTCTTTGTGGCTCAATCTTGGTGGGTTGTGTCCAAGAATTTATCCATTTCCTCTAGGTTTTCCAGTTTATTAGTGTAGCTCATAACAGTCTCTAATGGTCCTTTGTATTTCTGTGGTTTCAGTTGTTACGTCTCCTTTTTCATTTTTGATTTTGTTTATTTGGGTCTTCTCTCTTTTTTTCTTGATTAATCTAGGTGATGGTTTGTTGATTTTGTTTATATTTTCAAAAAACCAACTTTTCATTTCATTGATGCTTTCTATTGTTTGGTTCCCCCCCCCCTTTTTTTTTTTTTTTTTGACACAAAGTCCCACTGTATTGCCCAGGCTGGAGTGCTGTGGTGCTAACATAGCTCACTACAACCTTGACCTCCCAGGGTCAAGGATCCTCCCACCTCAGCCTCCTGAGTAGCTGGGACTATAGGCATTCATCACCATTCCCAGCTAATTTTTGAATTATTTTTTTGTAGAGACAGGGTCTTGCAATATTTCCCAGGCTGGTCTTGAACTCCTGGTCTCCAGCAGTCCTTCTACCCTGCCCTCCCAAAGTGCTGGAATTACAGGCATGAGTCACTGTACTTGGCTCTTTGTATCGTTTTTTTAGTCACCATTTAGTTCTGCTCTGATCTTTATTATTTTGTTCCTTCTATTAATTTTGGGTTTAGTTTGTAATTGCTTTTCTAGTTCCTTAAGGTACATCATTAGATTATTTATTTGAAATTTTTCTACTTTTTTGATATAGGCATTAAATTTTCCTCTTAGCACTGTATTTTCTGTATCCAATAGGTTTTGTCATTTTGTGTTTCCATTTTCATTTGTTTCAAGAAATTTTTTGTCTTCCTTCTTAATTTCTTCATTGACTAGATGGTTCAGGAGCATGTTTTTTTATTTACATATATTGGGAGAGTTTCCAAAGTTCCTTGTTATTGATTTTGAGTTTTATTTCCTTGTGGTCTGAGAAGATAACTTGATATGATATGAATTTTTAAAAAAATTTCTTAGGAATTGTTTTGTATCCTAACATATGCATATGGTCTATTTTGAAGAATGTTCCATTTGCTGATGAGGAGAATGTGTACTCTGCAACTGTTGGATGAAATATTCTGTAAATGTCTGGTAGGTCTATTTGGTCTAATGCGCAGTTTAAATCCAGTGTTTCTTTGTTGATTTTCTGTCTAGATCTTTTTAATGCTGAGAGTGTGGTGTTGAAGTCTCCAACTATTATTGTATTGAAATCTACCTCTCTCTTTATTTGACTTCTTTTTGCCAAGTTCACTGCATAATGTTTTGTGAGCAATTTTTCCCAATTGTGGCACTACTGACTTTTTTTTTAGGGTCTTGCTCTGTTACCCCGCCTGGATTCAAACTCCTAGGCTCAAGTGTCCAAAGATCCCTGATACCTGGTAGGGATTCCCAAGACTAGCATCGACTAGAGCTTTAGATCCCAGTTCCTGGCCAGGTACAACCCACTAAACACGCCCCTGGGGTCTTTAAAATACATTTCTAATAGTCCTTTTAAGAAACATACAAACATATTGCAGCACTATTCACAACAGACAAGATATGGAATCAACCTAAGTGTCCATCAGTGGATGAATGGATAAGGAAATTGTGGTACATGTACATAATGGAATATTATATAGCCACAAAAAGAATGAAATCCTGCCATTTAAAACAACGTGGATGGAACTGGAGAACATCATATTAAGTGAAATAAGCCAAGCACAGCAAGATAAACCTTACATGTTCCCACTCTTGTGAGAGCTAAATATTAAAAACAATTAATCTCATGGAGACAGAGCATAGAGGGATGGTTACCAGAGGCTGAGAAAGGTAGCAGGGAGATAAAGTGGGGATGGTTAATGGGTAGGTAAAATGAACAATATTTGATAGCACAGCAAAGCGGTTATAATCAACAAGTTAGGGTGTACTTTAAAATAACAAAAAGAGTGGAATTAGAATGTTCCTAATGCAAAGAAATGTTAAATGCATGAGGTGATGGATATTCTAATTACCTTGATATGATTAATTCATGTTGTATGCCTTATATCGAAACATCTCATGTATCCTATAAAGATATACAACTAATATATACCCATAATAACTAAAAATTAAAAAACATAAACAAACAATAATATTGCTGTTTTCTCTTTCAGGTCACATATCAGTTGAAAATTCTTACAACAGCATTATTTTCTGTGTCTATGCTTGGTAAAAAATTAGGTGTGTACCAGTGGCTCTCCCTAGTAATTTTGATGACTGGAGTTGCTTTTGTGCAGGTAACTATTCAAGATGAGTATATCTTTCATTTTTTATCACAGTTTCAAAACCTTATTTATTTTGCATGGAGAACCTATTATTGTTGAAGCAAATAAATGCTTATTCCTCACAACTGACAGATATATTTTAGGGGTTTCCTTTGTGTGAGATACTACATTGGAACTGTAAGTGTCACAAAGAAATTAATAAAAATAAAATGATATTACCTAAAGAAATGAACACTCTAGTTAGGGAAATAAGACACTGCATACTAAACAAAGCTGATTTTATTGGATATCTGTAGCAATTGAAATTATTAGTATTTTATTGTCTGTCAGGTACACTGATACCATTCTTTCCTGGTTCTTATATCTTTCTAGTGATTCCTTATTGGTTTCCCTCTTGGGCTCATTTTCCCTGATACTCCCTTAGATATTGTGGTTGCTTGTAGGCCTGTTTTTTTTTTCTAATTTGTGTCCTTATTTTTGGAGATTTCATCCATTTTGGAGGTTTTTATTAATACATATGCTGACAGTTCCTCAGTTTCTGTCGCCAGCTCTGCTTATCACTTCTACTTTCAGATTGTGTATCTAAAAGTCTCTTGGATATGTTCACTTGGTTGTTCAATAGGCCTTATAAACTCAGCATATCTAAAATTAAACTTTATCTCTTCCCTATAAAACCTATTCTTGTTTCTATTTTTCAATCATTATTTACTCAACCTGGGAGCTGTCCTAGATTCTTTCTTCTACTGTATATCCAATCAATAACTAAGTCCTTACTGATCCTGCCTTCTAAAACTTCCCGATTTTGTCCTTGTCTGTCTCTCTACTATCACTTCCCCAGTTCATCCTTTCTTATTTGTCATGTTATCTTTTCCTCCCAACATTATTTCTACTCCAGTTTTACCCATCCCCCCCATTCCAGCCTCCACTTAGTTACCACTGTGGTCTGTCTAAAAACAAATCCAATCATATCACATTCCTGCCATTCAGAAGGCCCCATCACTTCCCCCGGAGTGTGGTATGTATATCTTGAATTAATATTTATTTTAAATGGGTATTATAATAGTATAAATGGTATACCAAACTCATTTTTATAAATATTGCTTAGGATAAGCTAAAGTAGGTATTATTTCAAAAAGTGAGGTATCTTAAATTAAAATATCAAGTAATTAATAGTTAAGGTGGAACATAGGTTTGAAAAAACCATGAAAATCACAGCAAATAACTGAAGCTTTAGGAACAATGGGCCAGGTGCAGTGGCTCATGCCCATAATCCTAGCACTCTGGGAGGCTGAGTCAGGTGGATTGCTTGAGCTCAGGAGTTTGAGATCAGCCTGAGCAAGAGCAAGACCCCATCTCTACTAAAAATAGAAAAAAATTAGCTGGGCAACTAATAATAGAAATAAAAAATTAGCCGGGCGTGAAGGCTCGCACCTGTAGTCCCAGCTACTCGGGAGGCTGAGGCAGGAGGATTGCCCGAGCCTAGGAATTTGAGGTTGCTGTTAGTTAGGCTGATGCCACGGTATCTAGCCTTGGCAACAGAGTGAGACTCTATCTCCAAAAAAAGAAAGGAACAATGACCTACAGGATAAAGCCCAGAATGGTTAGCATAACACATTGACCCTTCATAATGCACCTACAGCTCCAGGCTCATTTCTGCTGCTCCACACTTCAAAATCTGAATTTCTAAAACTAAACTGCTTGTAGAGGTTATTTTACCCATCTTTGTGTTTATGCAACCTCTTATGCCTACAGTGACTTCTCCCTGGCTAACCCCTATTCATTTTTTAAGACTCAATTGAGGTGTTACCTCTACCAGAATACCTTCCTAACATTGCAGGCCATAGTGTTATCCCTTCTTCTGTGCTGCTGTAGTACTTTGTATATATCTTTTCTGGATTACCTTATATATATATTTGGGGGGAGGGTGTTTTTTTGAGACAGAGTCTTGCTCTGTTACCCTGGGTAGAATGCATTGGCATCATAGCTCACTGCAACCCCAAACTCCTGGGCTCAAGCAATTCTCCCGCCTCGGCCCCCAAAGTGCTAAGGATTACAGGTGTGAGCCACCGCGCCTGGCCCCAGGTTACTTACACTTAAATGCTTGTTTATATGTCTGTTTTATCCCTACAACTTGAGTTCATAGAAGGCATCAGCTGTATTTCACTGCTCCTTCCATTTGTAGTGCCTAATCAGCAAAATTTAAACATAGTTTAAGATCAGGAAAAACAAATGACATTTGTTTTTACATGATTAGTTGTCAACTGATTTTATACACTGTAAGTACAGATCACTTTTGGGAAACCTTCAGGGAGGAGGTTGGATTTAAATTAGGTTTTGAAAGATAATAGTTATCATGAAATCTGCATGTTGAATACTTATTAAATACTTATATGCCAGGCACACCACTCAGTGCTTATCCTGTATTATCTCATGTAATACCTGTTTAAGGTAGTTACTATTCTTCCCAACTTACAGAAGAAGAATTAAAACTCAGAGAGGTTAACTAAGTTGCTTAAGATCACAGATCTGGTACTGGCAGAGCCAGAATCAAAACTCCTTAAAACTTTTTTCACTGTTGTCTTTCAGTAGGTCTGAAGCACCAGAAAAAGCATTATAGAAAAATGATGGTAAAAAAACATATATAGGTGTGTAGCTGTGGATAAGCATAAGATAAGTTAAGAAATGGTAATAAACTTTGATTGGAACAAAGGATTGACAAAAGATGTGGTAAAAGATGAAATTAGAATATACAGATTGGTACCAGTTTATATGTGGTCTTCAGTATTGAGGTAGGAGCTTAGACTTGATGGCTTTTGGCTTTAAGGCCTCACTGGAGATTTGGAAGGGAGAGAGGCATATCAGAGGAATCCTGTTGGTGTGCAAGGCAGATTGGTGGGGAGAAAAACGGAAGGAATGGAGAACATGATGGGGACCTAAACTAGCCAGTTAGTAGGGTTGGAATATCTCAGAGTAGTGATGCAAGAGTTGTTACAAGGGAAGAATCAGTATGAGTTTGAGACTAATAAATATCATAGGGAATGGAGATCAAGGAAATTTATGTTTGAATGGTGATTTTTAATAGAAATAAAGGCATCAAAAGCTATGTTTGTTTTGGAGAGTGATGAGTAAATTTTGGACACATTAGCTTAAAGGAGATAACAAGCTTCTGAATAGCAGCAATAGAAATCTTGGACTTGAGCTCAGAAGAGATGTCAGTGCTTCTGTGAATCAACTCTCCAGGCTGGAGGAGTTTGGTGTAACTATGCTGTAGAGTTATGCTGTACAATAGGGTAACCACAAGTCAAGTGTGGCTATTTAAATTTAATTAATTAAAATTAAATAAAACTGAAATTTCAGTTTCTTAGTCACACTTCCTACATTTCAAGTGCTCAATAGCCACATGTAAATAGTGGCCTCCCTATTGGATAGCAAAGATATAGAACATTTCCATCATCAGAGGAAGTCTATTGAGTAGTGCAGGTATAAAGATTGGGAGAAGAGGACCAAGGAAAAGAGCAGGTAGTTCCAAGAGGCAGGGAATGAGTAGTCAGTAGTGTCAGTAGTACAGTGAAGGCAACCTGAATAGGGAGTGGACAATTTTGTTATTAAAAGCTATTTAACATATTGATTGAAAAGTCTTTGGTAGCCATGAAAAGTACAGTTTCAGAAGGAAAAGTAGCTTTAAGAAGTCCAGGTAGTAGTAGATCAAGCAGAGGAGTAAGGAAATAGATGTGAAAGAAAATTGAGCTAAGTATAGGCTATCAATTGATTAGATTAAAGGTCATTATCATCTAAGCCATCATCTAACACAAAAGGTACCATGCCTGGTATGATGACTCAAGTCCCTTCCAACACGTTTCCTGTCTAGTGTACTCAGAGTTTTCCATCATTTTCTGAGGGGCTGTCTTTCCCTGACAGTGTTTGGGGTTCACCTCCCAATAGCTTCTCTTTATTATGCTTGATTTAGCACATTTCTTTCCAGTTGCGCCAGCCTTTGCTGAGGCAGCCAAAGGAATGTAAGATTTTTAGTCTTTCATCTACCTATATTTGAAATGGTGCTTTTTAATAAATTAAGCTTTAAAGAATTATATCAATGTAATAGATTGGTTTCTGTAAGAAATGAAATGTAAAATATTTATTGTTCCTTAGGGTTTCTTAAAAATTATAAATTGTAACAGTAATATATTATCACTGTGGGGGAAAAAATGAAATGATTGTAAGGTTTTCTTTCAGAAGCTCTCCTCTGCAATTCCCAGGAATGATATTGGTCACCTTTTCATTTTAAAGTCTAAGAGTTAGGCTCTTAATATGCAATTTGTAAAGTATGATAGGAATCGAACTTCAATTTTCTTTTTATTTAGTGGCCCTCAGATTCTCAAGAGCTTGATTCTAAGGAACTTTCAGCTGGCTCTCAATTTGTAGGACTCATGGCAGTTCTCACAGCATGTTTTTCAAGTGGCTTTGCTGGAGTTTACTTTGAGAAAATCTTAAAAGAAACAAAACAATCAGTGTGGATAAGAAACATTCAGCTTGGTAAGTTTTAAATGCTTTCTAATATATTTTTTAAAGTGATTATGTTGTTAATTTAAAGATTTCCATATGTCTTTACATAAATAAGCCTTGCATAAATCTGTTGCTCCAAATATCTGGCAATATTTTTGTCTTTTAAAAAAATTGTATTTTAAATGAATGCCTTTTATTCAAGAATTTGAAATTTTAGGTCTGTGACAATAGGGTGTAGCCTCACCTTCTGTCCTCACCATTTGGAGCCTTAGTAACTTTATTCTTCATTGCCTCTTCTTTCCCAGAAGGTGTTGCAAATAACTTACATATTTTACTCCTGGAAAAGGGGAATAAGGTACTTTGATGGAAGAAGTTTGAAATGATGAACTTTTTGCCTCTGTTTTAAAATCTTATAGGCCTTTTTATTTCAAAATGTTATGTTTTAGCTCCTAAAGACTCAGCATTTTTCTAACCAAAAATAAATAGTTTAAAAGAAAAAATGTCCCATATATTGAAGTATAGCCTCTGAACAAATACTGAAACTATTTGTACTATTGTAATATTTAAATTCTCATACAAAGATTCCATCATTTAATATTCCCGGCATGTGTGCACTTCTGATGATGCTACATAGAACTGCCCATGTGCTGGGCATGGTGGCTCGGGCCTGTAATCCTAGCACTTTAGGAAACCAAGGTAGGAGGACTGCTTGAGGCCAGGAATTTGAGACCAGCCTGGGCAATATAGCGAGACCCTATCTCTACAAAAAATAGAAAAATTAGCCAGGTGTGGTGGCGTGTACCTCTAGTCCAAACTATTCAGGAGGCTGAGACAGGAGGGTGGCTTGAGCCCAGGAGTTTGAGACCAGCCTGGGGCAACATAGGGAAGACCTCAAGACCTATCTCTACAAAAAATAAAAACAAAAACAAAAGAACTGCCCATGTGAGAAGCAGCTCATTTGCAAATCAACACGTTCTATTTTAAGCCTCTGTCCTGGTGACTTTGGGGTCTACCTTTGAAACCATTGTGTTTTTTTTTCTGTCCACGTTAACTTTTATATACCATTTTATAGATGAGGAAACTGAAGCGCAGAGAGCTTAAATAACTTGTCCAAGCTCACACAACTGACTAATAATAGACTCAGGATTTGAATCCAGGCAGTGTGGCTCCAGTATACCATGTCTTTCTTGACCAGCAGTCATACAGGCCCCTCCAAGCCATACACAGTACATTGTCTGTATTCCTAGGCCTGTATTTTAAGTCAGATCTTCCAAATTTGATTAAAGTCCATCCTTCCAGCTGCTTTCAAGTAATGTGATAACAAACTGAACCTTCATTTTATCACATAGGATTTATTTAAGTTTTTCTGCAAAATTTATAGAAATGTATCAAGTTCTTTTTTCTTAAGAACATGCAGTGTAAATATTTTTAAAGCAAAATTTAATTAGCTTCCTTAGTTTGTGTGGAAGGCAAGTTCACAGGCTTGAAAAATATTAAGCAGTTTAATTCACCATTTCAGAAAGAGTGTTATCTATAGCAGACTAGTTAAGAATACTTGGTTTTGAAGTCAGACTACTCAAATTCTGATTTCATCATTTACCACTTAATGCCACCTTAGGGAAGTTACTTAATCTCTCTCTGCTTTACTTTCCTTGTGTATGAAATTTACTTAATTATAGTACTACCTTATATGTTGCTACAGAGATTAATGAGGTTAATATATTTAAAATGTTTAGAATAAGGTGACTTACTTATAGTAAACACTAATAAATGTCAGCTATTTATATAAATATGCAAATATCAGGAAAAAATCTAAGGTTTATATGAGTCGCCTAAAATTTTCTTGAATTATAAGATAAAAATGGAAGACAAGTCAGAATTCATGATTCTGTGGTGCTTTATGGATTTCTTCTTTGGTGACCTCATGGCAGAATACTTATAGAAAAAATGCTAAGCTGACTTAAAGTTTTGAAAGGATACTTAAATAAGTGATAGATAACTTGAAATCACAAGAACAGAAATTAAAACACTGTAATATTTTTCAAACATCAAATTACTAAAGATTAACAAATTGATAAGATCCAATTTTAGCCAGAGAGTGGAGAAACAGTAACTCTATTACCTATTGTTGCTAGGAATATAGATTGATATAACCTTGTTGGATCCCAGTTTGGGAGTGTTGACCAAAATTTATATAAATGTAGGCTTTGATGTAAGAATTCCAGGTGTGAATAATAACTTATCCTACAAGAGCACAAAGATGTCCAAGGTTATTATTTCTGCATTGGTTACAATTGTACAAAATATGAAACATTTAGAGGACTGGCTACATAAATTATCTATATAAATAAACAGTGTGGTGGTTAAGATCATGGACTCCAGAGCCATGCCACCTGGCTTCAAATCCTGAGTCCATTACTTACCAATAGTGTGAGCTCAGGCAAGTTATTTAACCTCTCTGTGCTTCAGTTTCTTCATCTATAAAATGGGCATAAAATATCTACCTTATAGGGTTGTAGTGAGTTAACATACATAAAGCACTTAGAATAATTCCTGACACAGGATATTACATATATATTTGCTATTACTATCATTTGTACAAGGGAATATTAAGCCATTGTTACAATGCAGTGGGTCTATTCATACTGACATGTATGACATGTACGTATCCTTCTGTATACCTTTTTAAGTAATTATCAAGTATTACTTTTATAGATTAAAAAATTTAATATCCTCAGGAATGTTTTTATAATTATATGCCAGCATTAATCTGGCATATAATTACAAAAGGATTAAGGATAGAGCTGGTATAAATGGAATTTTAGAGCATTCGTGTCCTTTTCAGTTCCTTTCCATCATGGAATACCTTGGTTAGTTATGGCTTTATTTTTTTTAAATCACTTTACCCCTGCATTCTTTGACTGCATGTATTTCAAAGACTACCCGTAAGAGGTGGCCCCTATAGGTACACATTTCTTTATTTATAGCCTACCAGTACTTCCAGATATCTCTTAGGTCCAGTAGTCATGTGATAGTCTGTGTTGTAGAGGTGAGAGATTCAGCAGTGAAGACATAGTTTCTGCTCTCACTGAATTGACTTTCCCTAATTGAGATTTCAATAACACAGAATCCAATGTTGTCTATGACTGTTTCTTAGCCCTGATTTTTGGGATATTATGGTACTTTAAAAACTTCTTAGTAAGGAAAAATACTAAGTCAAATGCCTGAGCTTTTATATTTGCATGTATGAATGTAAATATATGAAAATCTGGACCTAGCAATAGGAAGATACAAGATATAATGCCATATGCCAAAATCAAGCATTTTACAAATATTTGAGCCTTGGGATTATGTAATTTATGCATTATATTTTTTAGTGCTCCAAAGTCGATAATCTCTGTTCTTTTTTATATTCTATATCTTTGTCTTTTTATATTCTTATGTCTTTGTCTTATAGTCATAATATAGTATAGTAAATATACTTTTATTGGTAAGCTTATAGAAATCAAGTAATAATTTTAAAAAGTAGTCAAATTTTATCAAAAAGTTATGTATAAAATTATTTGGAATGTCAATGGAAAAATATCTCTTCAAACAAGCTAACTGACATCTGATATAGATTTTACATTTTTTTTAGGTTTCTTTGGGAGTATATTTGGATTAATGGGTGTATACATTTATGATGGAGAACTGGTATCAAAGAATGGATTTTTTCAGGGATATAACCAACTGACCTGGATAGTAGTTGTTCTCCAGGTAAAGCATTTAAAGTCTTATATTTAGTGCTAATAAACTTTATTTTAATATAGAGAATCAAAGTAGGTAATAATGTGAGGGAAAAGAGCCCTCCTGTTAATGTTCTGATTGTATCTAGTTTATTTAGGGAAGTTAAAATCGAACTGGTCTTAATGCCCTAATGGAAACTTATTTGGAAAGGAATCTTATAATAAACTTTGTTGTATTTAAGTTGAACATAAAAAAAATACAAGTTTAAGAATAAAATAGTTGAAACTGAAGGCAGATATAACTTTTGATTTTTCTCAACTCCTGTCATTGTACAGAAAGTCTGCAGTCAGCCATTAAGACCCAACAAGCAGTCTTAGATATTTAATTCTGTGACAGTTGATAACCTCATATTGTAGTTATGTTTTGGACTATTCCTGTCAAATTACTTCAGTTTATATGTAACTTGAAATTAAGGGTTGAGTAATGAATTTCATCTTCAGAAAATACTTGAGTATTCTAGAGAATATAAAATGAAGATACAAGTAACTGCCCTCAGAGCCTTTTTCTATTCTTCTAGAGATTCTTGAAGTCTAAGGAGCAGGTTCCAGAGGATAGGTGAAGGTGGCAAAGGATAGTTGTGTTTTAAAAGCACAAAGGATAGTTCTATTTTAAGATAGGAGAAAAGAGAAAAGGATAAGTGAAAATTTGAAAAAATAAATATTTGAGAGAAAATTTGAAGAGCAGATAAGGCAAGTTAGGAGGGTTTATGTATAATCTATTTTATCCCAGCAAAGAAAGGAAGCCATTTTCCCTTAAGAAGGGACTGAAGACATGAGCAAAATAAAAAAGGTTTGGTGTAACTGGTATGAGGAAGTCCATAGAGAATAAACAGATGAATGACAACATTGCCAAGATATACTGGCACCCAAACATTAATTTATAGTGGGCTCAATTGGCATAATTCATGACTTTCTCTAAATAAAACTTCCATCATAGAAGAGGTACAGTGAAGGTTGTTCAGGTAGGTAACCCACATTTGGAAACTCATAAATACTGTTTGGCAGAAAGCAAAACTATGTAGTACAGTGAAACCTCATTATTCAAGTAGCCACAATTTGGAATTTGAAAGGGATTAGGTAGAAAGTTCTTCTACACTCATAAAGTAGCACGATTAAAACTGTGCTTTAGGAAGAGTAATCTGACAGCAGTGAGGGATGGATTAAACTGGGGAGAAACTAGAGAAAGAAAGCCAAGTTAGGAGGATATTGAAAGGCTAGTAAAATAACTTTCGAGTTACTTTATTTTTACTCAAAAGTAAAAATATTTCACTATTCCGAGTGACTAATCTTCCCATATTTGTCTAAACAAGTGATGTTTAATTACTAAATTGGATGAAGATAGATGTTTTATTTATAATATGGTCACACTCCATTACAGTAAACTGCAGATTGTTCTAGTAGTTACTTTATTAGATGCCCTTTGAAATAAGAGGGCTATTGATAGGCATGATAAATAACCATGTAGGAGAAAAAAAGGAGGGCTGTTGAACAAAACCTAGAAGTCTATTGGTTATGAGAGATGTTTAATATAAATCACTTATTATAATGGGATTGAATTTATAGAGCAATCTAAAGCTTCATTGATAGTAACATTGTTTTGAAAAGCAATTTTATGTTTGTTTTTAAAAATAATCTTTTAAAACTTCTGCAGGCACTTGGAGGCCTTGTAATAGCTGCTGTTATTAAGTATGCAGATAATATTTTAAAAGGATTTGCAACGTCTTTATCCATAATATTATCAACACTGATATCCTATTTTTGGCTACAAGATTTTGTGCCAACCAGGTAAAATATTCTTTTCTATTTCTTTAAATACCCAAGAGAAAATAAGAATAGAAAAATAAGAATTCTTCATAAGATGATGTGACAAATTTGGTTCTATTACAACTTTTGAAGAATCACTGAAATATAATTTAAAAATCCATTTAACTGTCTTTTTAAAAAGATTTTACACTAAATGCATGAAAGATAATCTTCCCCTGCAAAGTTTTTAATACAAATTTGGCTGGCCAGAATTTTTCCAATAGAACTGAATGTTTTTCCCCTAAAGTAAAAAGTCATATGAAAAGTTAATAAGTTCTATAAAATCATAAAATAAATCATATAATGACATTTTTAATACAGAATTTACATAGTTAAAGCCAGGATAGTAGATGACATTCTTGAAGAAGATAGTTTATATAGAGAAGGTAGTTCATGAAAAAACTCAATTAGGCAATAGGAGGAAGAAGAGCAGTTTGGAAAGGAATCGCAAAAGGAGTCATACGTAAGACAGGAGACCCAGGACCCTGTACTGTTATCAATGCCCAGGGAGGAGAAAGAGTCAGGAGGAATTGAGTGTAATGAATACCCATCACAAGTGGTATTGAAGGGTCTTTTTTTGGCACAATTATTGATTTATAATCCCAGACTAATGGGATTATATTATTTTAATTGCTTCCAGGACACCATTCTTGGTCTTCCTCCAACTTCACTCCCCTCCTGATTTTTTTAACCTCTAAATTTTAGAATCTCCCAAAGATCTTTTATCTACATGCATTCTCTTAGGTGATCTCTATTCTCATGGCTTTAAATATCATCTATATGCTAACAATTCTTATTTAAATTTGAATTCCAGGCTTGTATATCTAATTGCCTATTCAACATTTTCACTCTGTCTACTAGGTAACTCATTGCCTATTCCTAGTTGTTTTTCTCATTTCAGTAAATGGCGGCATCTTCATTCTTACAGTTGCTTAGGCCAAAATCCTCCTCGGTCTAGATAGGAATACAGTTTATCCACAGTAACCCAATATAGATAGGGATATAGATAGGTTTGTAAGAGAAGGTTAAAGTGTTTGGAAGTTCTTTATTTTCTGAGTGAGGTAAGAAGTAAGGTCATCAGCTTCTCTCTCTCTTTCTCTCATATGTCATTCTATTAATAATGTAGAGACAGCCTGTCAGCTCTTCCTTTGTAATATCTCCTGAATTTGACCATTTCTCACAACCTCTGCTGCTACCACTCCGATCTAAGCCACCTCATTCTTATCTGGATTAAGGGACTAGTTTCCTGATTTGTCTCCTTCTTCTCTTGCCCTGTACCCCTAGTCTTCTCTATTCAGCAACCAGAATGATTCTGTTTCAGTGTAAGTCATACTACTTCAGTAGTAACTTTGCTCAGAAACCTTCTTATTGCTTCTGATCTCACTCAAAACTTGTCATTGCTCAGTGGGGGCCCATTTGATTTGCCCTTTTATCTCTTGGAATACTCATCTCCTACGTATTCCCATGGCCTAGCCCCTTAGTTCCTCAGGTCTTGGCTCAGATATCACTTTACCAAGAGATCACCCTAAATAAAGGAGCACCCCCCCTCCATTTCAACCTTCTCTTTCCTCCTTTCTTCAGAAGACTTATCATCATCTGGTAAATAAGCAGGGCTGGTGCTTGGCACATAATGGGTACTCCGTATGTTTGTTGAGTGAATGTTTAAGATCTTAAAATTCTAACACAGCTAGTAAAAATTCATTTGTGTTTTTGAGAGTTAGTGAAACAGGATTATGGATGGAATTTGGCAGTAAAAATATATATGCTTTTTCTATTTCTGTATTGAACATTTATGATTTTAATTCTTTTCTGGCAAACTGCACAACAGATCTGGGACATGCATGTTGAGATCTGTAATTTTTATGAGACAAAATATTAAAGTATTTCTGTTTTCAGCTTGGTGTGGGAATGAATCACTTAGCTTGTGAGACTAGCCTAACAATGATTGTAACACTTATGTCTTGATGCTTTATTCCTTGTTCATTAGATGAGGAAATCATGTGCTTTAATGTTATTTGAGAATGTTTTGAACTTGCAGATTTTTAGGGCATACTTAGAAAGGCATACTTTTTTTTAAAAAAAAAAATTAAACCTCATATAAGATTGAGGTAATTAACTTTAAATTTTTGAATTATTCATGGAATAAACAAGTAAATGAACAAGTAAACCAGTACAGGCACAAAAGAGTAGTAGTTTGTCAATAAGATATACACCTGCATGTAAACTCATGTTGCTGAGGGAGTGTGTAGGGTATGGGTTTAAGATAAGACAATGATACTGTTATTATGGAATGAATGAATGAATGAATGAGTGTTTTGAGAATAAGCCCAGGACACCAAGCCAGATGGATAAGATGGATTATTTTTCCTAAAATAGGTAAGTAGGCCCTCTGTCTTTTTGAAGTCTAACTTTTGTGAAGAATCCATTTTAGCAATAAATCCAGTGACCTTTTCTCTATCTTCATTCAACTCTACTCCAAATGTAATAATATATTTGCCTTTGTTATCCCCATTCCACCTCTCGAAATGGTTTTTTTTGGCTTCTCTGAAGTGGTATGCCTATACCTATCTTTCTGATTATCCCTTTGGTAGCTTGTCAGCCGTCGCTCTCTCCCTTGGTCATCTCATCCACTGCTGGCTTATCTGTTCTCTCTATGAAGATAAGTCCCAATTTCACCTAAGCTCTCTAGATCCCTATATTCTACATACTGCTAGACATCTGTATTGATATCATGTCACCAGTACTCACTTTCCTAATTTATTTTTCTTGTGCTCACTATTTTGCTTGTATCCTTCCATTTAGGCTTGCTTATTCTTTTATCAAAAGTTTATTAAGTATCCACTATGTGCCTGCCAGTCACTGCACTAGATCCTGGGAAAAAAGAAGTGCATGAATGAAACACAGTTTCTTGTCTTCAAGGAGGTCACAGTGACTGGAGAGAGAGAGACACTTGAATAAATTATAAGTGTATGATCAATGTAGCAATGGAAATATATATATAATTCCATTAGAGGGGCTCAGATCTTTGAAATAATCATTAAATTCTGATAGTTTCTTGTCTAACAAATTTTTTTCTCTCAGAACCATTTAAAAATTGCTGGCCTGAGAAGCAGGGATTTCCTGACATTATTAGGTATTCAAGTAAATCCTGTTAGAGATATCCTAGAAGGGATTCTTGCAGAGGGTAGAAAGTTGGATCAGACAACATTTCAGCTGAGCGTGATCTTTCAGTCTGTGCTGTTCCTGAGTTCCAGAAAGCAAAGAAAAGTTCATAATGACTGAGGAAGAAAGTATCTAATCAGAAGCTTATGCAAAGCCCAAATAATTACCAAATATTCCTCTGGTAATAATCTCTTCAAGATACATTATAGGAAGTTTTATGTTTCCTTAATCTTATGTGTATAACTGCATCCAGGGCTTTTGAAAAGTTAATTATTTGCAGCAAGTCAACACTAGTTATTAATCATAACAGATAATTATTGAGCTCCCTATATATGCTGGGCACTGGGGGGTATAATAATGAATGAAGAGTACATGGTTGAACAGAGGAGCAGGCATGTGAATAACGCATTGTTTACTAAGAGTGTGATAAGTGTTATGATAAGAGTAACACTGCCTAGAGGAATGAATCTTGGAGACATTAGACCTGAATTGTTATGAATAAAGATTTTCTTGGGAGAAAGGAAATCGTAGATAGAGGAAATAGCATCTATAAAGACAGACATGAAAGGGCATATTGTGTTCACTGAGTAGAGTGTCTGCATTATAGATTGGGTGGGGTGAAATATGGTATGAGGTTAGAGGGACCATATTATGAAAGGCCTTTTATGTCATAGTAAGGATTAGTGATCTTTTTCCTTTATAGAACAAAACAATTTTTTGAATCAAGAGAGTGACTTTGAGCTGTTAGTAGAAACTTTACAACCAAGACCAATTCATGTCTCCGTAACAGCATTTTTAAAAACGTACATATTAAAAAATTAAGATTGCTATTCTGGTTTACATCCAATCTAAGTTCATTTTCAGTTTATAGTAGTGTAGATTATATCTACAGATAGATAGAATAAAGAAGAAGCCAAGAATTTCCTTCATTTAATGTAATTTCCTTTTGTAAAACATCCTATAAAAATCAGTCCTGAGATTTGCTTATTACCTTGGGTTTTAAACTGACTTTACCTTGGCTTGACCTGGAAGAATGAAATTTTCCTTTTATATTTTCAGATATTTAAAGAATTAAGACCTTTTATCATTGAATGTATTGTATGCAAAATGCACATTAAGGTGAAATACAGCATTTAAAACATTTGTTTTGGGAGACAATATAGTGTAACGCATGAGAGTACAGACTCTAGAGTCAGACTTACTGGATTTGAATCTTATTTTTCACTTAAAGTCATGGGATTTAGGCAAGTTACTTAAATTCTTTAAACCTGTTTCTTCACGTGTAAAAAATTAAGATAATACTAGTACATCTTCACAGAATTGCTGTCAGAACTCAATGAGATAATACATGTAAAGGGCTTAGCTGAATACTTGGGATTCAGTAACTACTCAATATTTGTTAGCCATATTACTAGAACATTTTTGCCCAAATTATGATTGTTTTTATAGTAAAGAAATAGAAGGAACTTGTTTTGCTTTTAATCTGATTTTCTCTTTTTTATTTTTTCTTCATCTTATTTAGTGTCTTTTTCCTTGGAGCCATCCTTGTAATAACAGCCACTTTCTTATACGGTTACGATCCCAAACCTGCAGGAAATCCCACTAAAGCATAGTCGTATACTATCTTTTACTGGCTTTTCACGATGGTGCACTAGGAATCTCGACATTAATCTTGCACAGAGGATTTCTACAGATTCTGTGAAGATATCATCATGCTGAATCTGATATTATTCAAATGGTTTAAAATTTAAAAGTTTAAGGCTAAAATATGTATATATGTAACAAAACACATGGCATCTAGAAATTAAAACTTGAAAGTATTTCCAGGGACTTAGAAGGAATATTACAGTAAATTTGAAATCTGAGTTTAAAAAGATTTTACCTTTTTGATTGCTGCAGAAATGTCCTATGCACTCTTTGCAAGAGCACGCAAATGTCAGATATCAATTTTTTGCAAATAGATCTGTTTAATCTTATCAAATGTTTTATCTTACTTTTTCTGTATAGATATATCAAATCACATGGAATATTCAAAGTTTGAAATAGTAATTACCTATAAATCTGTGAAAAAATAGAAGTATGATTTGAAAAAACATTTTCACATATCTGAGATTTTTATATTTATACAAAAGTTTACTGAACAAAGGATTGCTAAATGTTTTTTGTTCAATTACATAAAAATCGATAAAGTAATATTCTGGGTCTCATTTGTCAAAAAACAAAACTCATATTTAAATTCGATGTAGAGATATACACATTTCTCCATATACATTTTAAGATCTTTTAATGTCTCAAGACTGCTGAAAGCAATCCAGTTGCTCCTGTGCTGCACAGTAGCCAGTGACCTTTACATTAATGGAGTTTTGCCCTCAATCTCGTAATTGCATTTCTTTTCTGTAAATCAGATAAATCCTCAATATTACTTTAAATTAAATTTTTGGATGTGTTAATTGCCATTAAACTTTTAAAAGTAATTTAAAGGGATTAAATAGTCATTTAATAATTTAAAATAAATTATTATCTAATATCTCCATTTGGAGAATTTTGAACTATCAAGCATATACTGTATATGACTAGAAAGTTTTTAAATGAATATTTTACTCATTGATCTGTAAAAACTTCCTTTAATCTGTAACTGTTGATAAAAACAATAACCAAATAGTAGTACAGATGTCAGTGGTCTGAGACCAAAATGACTTTTCTTGGAGACATTCCAGATTGCCATATTACATTATTTTAAATAGCACTGTAACTTTAAATTCAAGGCTGCTCAGATGAACTTTTTTAGGCTTCTCCTAAACCCACTGTTCCAGGAATACTCTGATCTCATGACTAAGAGAGTTAGCCAAATTCTGAGTTCCTTTTCTGTGTCCCCACAAGAGCTGCTGGGAAGGAGCCACCATTTTGCTTAAAAAAGGTGGAGATTTTTCCTGTTTGATTAACACTGGAGCTGAGGATGCAAATTACATGAGTTATTTAATAAGCTGATTCAAGGGAGAGAGAATATATTAGAAATGGTAAGATGATTTGGTGGGCAAAAATGCTTTCTATGATTGGAATATAGGTTTAATTTAATTATTGACTATAGGCAGAATTGCTTATAGAGTATAAGAAGTATTTTATTTTTTTCATTTATATTGTATATATTTTTAAAAGTCTGTTCTAATAGATTAAAAAAAACTGTAAAAAATAAATATTTTTATATAGTTCTAATGGACTTTGTTAAACAGAATTTGGCTCAAAAATACCATGTTACAAATTGTTGGGTCCTCTTGGCTAATGTAAAGCGGCAGTGTTACCATGCTACTGCGAATATAGTCTACAGATTGTAGGCCTGATCAATTCCATCCAGAGTTTAAAAGGTTTAAAATTACAAAATATTTAAAATCAATTTGCTGGTGATTCCAAGCAAACTTTCTGGATGCTTGACTTAGAATTTTCAGTAACCACCTTTTATAGTATTTGTTTAATAACTTTACCACATTTTGAGTGTGGTGTTTTTAGACTTGCAACAATATTCAGACTTACATCTTATTACCTACTGTTAAGTGAAATCTAAATCCTGAAAATGCATGGAATTCAAGACTAAATATAACAATTTATGTTCAGCTCACATTGAAGTGTCGATTGGGTACTTATGTATTAATGCAGTGTACGTTCACAATTGTTAATTCAGGTTTAGTCTGCCCCTATTTTAACATTTTAAAAAATTATAAGTAAATTATTGGATATTAGACATATTAATTACAGTAATAACATATTCTCAGGTGTTCAACATAACAAAATTTTCAAGATTCCTAACAAAAGTTATAAAAATGTAATCAAGAGTTATAAAAATGGACAAAATAGTCTACAATATATTTTCAAAGCAAACTTTTATTAGACAGGCATAATTTATATTTTTCTTTTCTAGTGGGTTTGAAAATGTTTATTAGAGATTGGGCTGTGTAGTTTAATTTTTAATTGATAAATAATCATATTTAAAAAAGCAGATCTGTGTCCTAGATCATGTCATATATACAGATAATGCCATTTTCTTGCGTGTGTGGTGTGTGTTTTCATGACCTCCAAAGGCCTTACTGTATCAAGATTTTATAATGATGACTCCTTGATTATTTAAATTCCTATCTTTTTAAAGTTTATTATGTCTCAACTACGTTGTTCAGTGTGAAAATGTGTTAATTCATGGGAGAAGAGTGTCAATTGATAGTTCTATTAAAAATTAAGAATATAGGCCGGGCGCGGTGGCTCACGCCTGTAATCCTAGCACTCTGGGAGGCCGAGGCGGGTGGATCGTCCTGAGCTCAGGAGTTCGAGACCAGCCTGAGCAAGAGCGAGACCCCATCTCTACCAAAAATAGAAAGAAATTAATTGGACAGCTAAAAATATATATAGAAAAAATTAGCCGGGCATGGTGGCGCATGCCTGTAGTCCCAGCTACTCGGGAGGCTGAGACAGTAGGATTGCTCGAGCCCAGGAGTTTGAGGTT